>MNCI01007622.1:112955-131653 GCA_015680685.1 Gnetum montanum
GTCTGCGGAGTTCGACCGGATCGCGCGTGCACGCTTGTATTCGTATGGTGGAGTGTAGGGGTACCTCGCCACTCATCAGTTACCATATTCAATAGTCTAAAGTTGATGTAGACCCACCACTTGCGAACTTTCTTTGGCATAATATGAGTGGGCTAACCCACTCACTATTCGTGATGGGATAGATGAAATTTCTAGGGATTTCCAACTCTTCCCAACATACATCATCATTTTCTTCATTAAAGAGTTGGTGATGAACTTGCTCAAGTTTATCTGTGCCTTCAAAATAAGCACATGTTAGGCTCTTAGTAGGTTCCATCCATAGTGTGCTACTATCAGAGTCAGCTGTCAGCCACTAGATATCCTCCTGTTTTGTGGTTGTTGCGTATAGGCACCTTTGAATATCTTGTTCATGTGTAGACTAATTGCATGCTTTAATGAATTCACTTTTGATGAATCAGATCTTTTGCATGCAATTACACCCATTATCATTGTACATGATGCATGGAACACGCTTCTTCTCTAAACATCCAAATCCATTTTCTTTGGATATTTTCAAGGAGAGGTTCCTTATACCCATAGGTGCATCTACTATGCTTAACCAAGCTATTCCCATAATGATGGGGAAGTTACCTTTACAATTTTTAACCTTAATCACTAGAAAATCAACAGGGTAGGACCAACCACACACTATGATCATAATGTCCTCCACTAATCCTAAAGGAATAGTGATTGATTAGTTTGCCAACTTTAAATGGATATTAATATTCTTGAGAGGTGGTAGGTTCCAAGCTTTGTACATGTCATGAAAGATGGGATTGACACTAGAACCAAAATCAAAAAGAACCTTTCATGACTCATGTCCAGTAATCTACAAATGAGAGGACTTCTTGGGTTATATCTTTTTGTAGAAAGATTCATAGCCTTGATCCAATCAGAGATAGCATGAGTTAACTTCATAATGTGGATCTGAGGTAGCACTTGGTTTGAAGGGTACTTGAATTTATTTGATGAAAAGGATGAGGGTGTTAAAGATATAAGGTAACTAGTTGTATTAGGTTGTGAGGGTTTGGGAGGACTATTGGGTTAGAAGAAGGGTTGTTTTCTGAAATGATTATTTGAGCCACTTGGTTGGAAGGTCGATTGTGAATGTACAACCCTCATAGCATTTTGTTGTTGTGGCTGTGGAGGAATTTTACCTTGCATGGATGCAGTAGAAGGTAACTAGGTTGAGGGTGGAGGGATGTGTGCAGACAGATGTAGAAGGTGACATGGGTTCTTCCCTTGAGTAGATGGTGAATGTGTTCAGTGATACTCTAGAGAGTAATAGTGATGTTGAAATGAGGCATGGCTTGCAAAACGTCTTGGAAAGATGGGTTGCTGAACATAGTATCCACATAGATCTAGTTACTTATAAGGACACTACTACCTTGGTGGTGACATTCCCCATGATTTTGGTTGATGCCATTGTTGGTATTGCTCATATGGTTGTGGTGGAGCTCCACTTGGATAATAAGCTTATTGGTGCTGGTGGAACTACCTTGGATTACCTTTAGGATAGGGTAATCATCTAGGTGCTTGCCTCCTTGTTATTCGCAAATTCAATGTGTACACCCCAAACTCTTGTAAGTGTGACACCACAAGGCAACATCCCTTTGGATGTTCATATTAACAAATGTTGCAACCAATATAATCTTCAAAGTCTATCTTCATAACTTCTTCTACTATAGCATTTTTGCCCTTACCTCTCTAGTAGGCACGTTCAACTTCTTTTTGCCTCCTATAGTTATGATCACTATTTTTCTCTTTGGATTCTTCAGCAATCTTCATAGTAGTTTGAAATTTTTCATCCAAAGAGTCCTATAATTTATCAACCTTTGTTAAAATATCATAAATAGATTTTTGAATAGGCAAGGTTTTCTTGTTCACCACTTCATTGAGTGGTGACTTCTCTTCATTACAAAATCAAACCTCCTTTTTTCTAATGGAAGGATTCCTATTATACTTTTCTGCACTTTCCCTTTTTCACAACTCACCTTCTTCTTTTACTACCTACTCAATTAGTCTTTAAATCTAATGGACTCTCAATTTAGACAATCTCCCTTCAACATACACATCAAAAGTTCTTCTAGTTTCTACTTTAAGCCCATCTATGATGTGGTAGAGTTGTTTACTTTGAAAATAACCATGGCTAGGGCATCAATATAAGAGTGAATAATATCTTCGCATGGTGGCATCCAAGGATTCATGTGTTCCTTGTTTCTAGCCTTGGGATTTGCTTTCTCAAATTAGACACTCTAGAGTATGTTTAGTATTTGTCGTTAAATTGTTCCAACATGGTACTCCATCTGCAAATGGATTCCGTCTCCAAGGAGGAGTACTAACTTTTAGATTCCTTAATGAGTATCCTAGGGAATAGCTTGAGTTTCTACCTATCATTTTCAATGTTCTGTAAGGCAAAGGCATCATGAAAAGCTTGTAGATGGTTCTATAGATTAGAGTTGTATCTTCCCTCAAATCTTGAAATATTTTTTATGTCTAAGTGCTTAATTCGATTGTCTTTCACATGCCTAGTTGGTATCTAAACTACCTTTGCAATGTTAAGCATGCTTCAATTTGCTAATAGAGGTTCATCATCATGATTGTATTGATGATGTCAATGATGGTTTCTATCATCCATTTATTCTTGGTTGGCTCTACAATTGTTGTTATCTTGCTGATCACTTTCATCATGATTATTTCTCTAATAGATTCTATCAAAATTAGAAGATGAAGAGAAATGTTTGGAATCAGATGAAGAGGATGAAGATCTAGTTGAATTTTGTGCACCACTATGGTGTTCTCCACCACCTCTTCACTCATTACGACTACCATCCTTAGAGCCCTTTCCATCGTGATGTTTGCTTGAGTCCCTACCTTTACTGTCACATTTTCCTAAACCTAGGTTACAAATAGTGGATCACAAGTTCAGGGCCACATCGTCATCACCAATAACAAAGGATTGAGAATTTTCATGTTGAGAACCCTTAGGGGAAGGATCCACATTGTCATCTTGGTTTAGTAGGAACAAGGGGTTAGTGAAGTATTTTCCCTTTGTAAACTCATGGGTCTTCTTCTGGTGTTGATCTCTCTTGCATTGTGTTTCAGTGGGACAATAGTTCCAAGTGTCATAACCATTCACAACATATTCCTTGTGAAGAGTTGGGATGCCCAACTTCGTAAGAGTTTGAAAGAGCATCCCTGGCACAAATCAATTAAGGGGCATTAAGATGTTACCCTCCATATCACACCATCATAGTTGTTCATCCTGATGTAGGATGAAGGTGAAGTTTAGTATGTACTCATTTATATGAGTATATACCACTTTGCACTCTTGTGGGACCAATGGTTTGACATCTTCATGCTTGTGGGAAGAAGACATTTTGCAACAAATAAAATAATTAGTGTGCTTTTGTAATTATAGGTTGTGTGGGAGTGATGTTGACCTTGGGTTCATCCAACGATATTATTAATGCTCACTAATCCTAGATAGCACATGTTTCAACAAACAAAGTCCCCAATAACAACATCAATAACCCTATGTCCAACCATATGAATCACAAAGCATTCATGCGTGATCTAGTTGAATTTTGTGGACTTTATAATTTCCAGTGCACTAGTCTTCTAGGAAGTGAATCTTGCCCTAAGTTCATTTGTTCTCTTTCCAATTATGCTTGTGAAGTAAAAAGGTATGGTTAATTGTAATTGAGGCATATGATTTTTATCATTTTATGTTTTATGTTCTTTGGTTCTTGGAGAGAGAGAGATAAAGTAATTTAATGACTAATCTAAATTAACTAACTAACTAGTCTCTAACTAGTCCTAACATAAGCATCTAGTCCCACTTTTCATACACGTCTTGAACCCACATATCCACGATTGGGTTACTGAGCAGTATGCTACTAGTGCACCAAGCAATAACGCTACAGGGATTACCAAGTGAATATGTGTCATGCTCGAAGCAGTCTTACTTATGTATTTAATTTATGTAGATCATATTTCTTAATTAGCTCAATTACCAGAAAACATTAAATAAATAACTAAAATCATTGTATGCATGAAGAAATATCTAAACTATCCAAATTGCTGCAAGGTTTATCAAGAAGCTCATCTTTATTATCATACACACTATCATGCTCAGGTACAACAATGCTTGAATAAAGATCTGTACACTCAATGACTCCTGCTGTGGGCATTCAAGAAAATATTCTAAATTTAAAATGAAAAAACTACAAGAGTTTTGCTACAATGTAATTGACTGATGCCATAGTGAGCACGTATTTATAGGTAAGAATAGGACCTGCATCAACAAGGCCTAGTCGATGCGGCCACCCACAACTCATTAGATATATGCCAATCCAGTAGTTAAACCGTGATGCCAACCCCAAAGAAGGCTTAATCGCAAATTTAAAAAAGTAGTAAAACAAGAGTTGGACAAATTGCTAAAGGCAAGATTCATCTATCCTCTTGTGGATACTAAATGGATTAGTCCCTTAGTGATTGTTCCAAAGAAGGAGGATAAATGGAAAGTCTACATTGATTTTTGGTTATTGAATAGATTACTTTCCTCTATCATTTTTTGATCATGTCCTAGATACCATTGTAGGACATGACTATTATAGTTTTCTAGATAGATGCAATGGATATAATTAGATTTGCATTGCACCTAAAGACCAAGAGAAATAACATTCACTGGTCCATGAGGAACGTTTGCCTACAAGTAGATGCCCTTTGGTCTTTGCAATGTGCCAGCCACCTTTCAGAGATTGGTACTAAGCATCTTCTAAAAAAATGAAAATTACATCAAAGTATTCATGGATGATTTTTTGACATATGGGCTAGATTTCAAGCAAGCACTAGATTAGTTGGAGTAGTATTGAAAAGATGTGTGGAAATAAATCTCAGTATCAATTGGCAGTGATGCCACCATATGGTCTAGGATGGTATAGTGTTGGAACATAAAATCCTTTAGAAAGGTATTAAGATAGATCTTGAGAGAATTTGAGTTATACAGAATATCATTCAAAGTTCATAAATAGTAAAAGATGTAAGATCATTCTTAGGCCACACCGGATATTATAAAAGATTTATAGAGAATTTTTCAAAGATATCAAAACCACTCATATAACTCACTAAGAAGGATGCACCCTTCAAATGGACAGAGTCATGCAAAAAGGAATTTGAAGCTCTAAAGAAAAAACTAGTTGAGACACTAATCCTTCAAGCTTCAAATTGGTCCAAGCCTTTTCAGATCATGACTCATGCTTCCAATTATGTGCTTGGTGTAGTACTAACACAACTAGATGATTAGAAGAGATCCTATTATATACACTATGCTAGCAAAAGCATTGTCAAATCATAATTGAATTACACCACAATAGAAAAGGAGCTAATGGCCATAATGTATGTGCTTGAGAAGTTCAGACAATATGTGCTCTAATATTAGATCTATGTCCATAGTGATCATAGTGTCATCTAGTTTCTCAGGAATAAACCAATGATTCTTCCTGGAGTGATTATATGGCTCATTATCTTGCAAGAATTCAACATCACCATGATCAATAAAAAGAGAATAGAAAATGTGATAGCTAATCATTTATCAAGGATAAAGTGGGATATCCAAGATCAAGCAAAACTTTAATTTAATGAGTTCCCTAATGAGAACCTGTTTATTGAAATAGTAAAGGCTATAAATTTGATAGGAAAGCTATTGATAACAAATTATCTAACTTATCTATCAACACAAGAACTTCTTGCAAACTAGAGTAAGAAAAAACAAGAATAATTCCTTCATAGAGTAAAGAGATATATGGAAATTAATGAAAATTTGTACAAGATCTATGTAGATGGGCTAGTTAGATGGTGTGTGCTAGAGTGTGACCAATAGAGAGTCTTATTGGACTCCCATGAAGGCCCATGTGGTGGTCACTATGCAAGGTGTAGAATGACACTCAAACTAATAATGGTAGGCTACTTCTGGCCTACATTATTTAGAGACACCCACAACTTTGCATAGTCTTGTGAAAGATGTGAAAAGGATGGAGGAATAATGGCCAAAAATGAAGGGCCACAACAATGGACATAGCCTTTGGAGCCATTTGATATATGGGAAATTGATTTTATGGGATCCATAATGTTGATGTTGAATGGAAAAGAATATATAATCATGACTATGGATTATTGTACTAAACGGGTAGAGGTAGTAGCAATTAAAGATTGTATAGCCAAGAACACTACCATATTCTTCCAATAGAATGTGTTGAATAGATTTGGAGTACCTAGAAAGCTCATATCTAACAACGAAACTCATTTTATGGGTGCTACCTTTCAAAAGCTCCTATAATAACTTGGGGTGAACCATAAGCTAAACACATGATATCATGCCCAAGAAAATGGTCAAGTCAAAGTTACTAACTAAGAAATTACTAGGATAATTAGTAGGCTTAGAAAGGACTAGAACACTAAATTGAATAATGCTCTATCAGCCTATAGGATGTCCTAGAAATTACCTATAGGATACTCACCATATGAGTTAGTTTATGGCAAGTTATGAATGCTCCTGATCCAAGTAGAGCTCCACACTCTAGCTAAAACTAGTCAATTTGACCTTGCTTTGAGCTTAGCCCATTGATAATGCCTCATCACTCTAAACCTCTTAGATGAAAATAGGCTTGTAGTACTCATAAGTAATGAAGTCCACATACATTACTCCAAACTTAGTCATGATACACAGATAAGGAAAGCAACTATAAAATTAGGTGATAAGGTCCTTTACTATAATCCTAATCATCTACCTCAAAAGGCCAAATTTCAGACACTTTGGAAGGGACTGTACATTCTTCAAGCCACTTATTCATCTGGTGCCTTACACATATATCACCTATATTTCCCTCATAAGCTCATTCTTGTTAACATCCAACAAGTCAAATTTTATCATGAACATTCTAAGGAATCTACCTAATCTGTCCAACTATCTTCCATCGGTTTTCTCTTTCATTTAATCCATTTCAATGATAGTCATGGGGATGTCCATCTGGACACATAGGTACTTTACTAAACTTTTCACTCTCTTTTCACTTTTTCACATTTCTTAATACATTTTCCCAATCTTTTATACTTTTCAATTTCTTAATTCTTTAACATTTTTCTATTTGTTGATGATTTTTCATTCTTTTTATCTTTTTCCATTCTTACTATGTTTTTCATACTTTTTTGTCATTTTCTTTGTAAATAATTTTGATTACTAATAAAACACACAACAAATAAGACAAGATGTAGTCTTGAATAAGGTGAAGATGTCTCTATGTTATCAAGTCATAAGGGATTTGTTATTTATACATTGAGACCACAACATTCATCCATGCATTTCTAATAATAAGAATTTCTTACCATGGCCATAATGATATTCTTTCCATCATAAAACTAAGAATAAACTTGTGAGCATTATGCCTAGACCAAAAAGTGAAGAAACAAGTGGGAATATAAAGGGTGTGACATCAAAGGAATTTGTGGATTCTTTTGAATTTCTATTGTGAGTTCTACCCTGTTGCTTAGGTTGTACTACATCCTTGTAGATCTAATGAAAAATGGAAGTAAGAGTATAATAAGTGCTACCTTACCATGTCATTGGAAAGACATGTTACCCATGCCTAAACCTAGGCAACTTCTTAGGAATCTATAAAATAAAAAGTGCAATGAAAAAACTCCTTCCTTGAAAATATGCCAAGTGGTAATACTCCCTTCAATAGTGGTAGTCTTATGGTTGTAAATCCAAGAGTTGAAATAATATAATGTCACTAGAATGTGGTATAGACCTTGTTTGAATCTTAAACAAAAAGGCTAATGATTATTTTAACCACTAATAAAACACAAGGATTTATTATGCCTATTGATGAGTGGTGAATACCCCTATGCTCAATAATATGAATCACTAAGTGTTCACGCATGATCTAATTGAATTCCATGGATTCTGTCTTTTGGTACACTAGTCTCTAGGAAGTGAACTTGTCCTAATAGTCATTTGTTGTCTTTNGAATGACTATTAGGACAAGTTCACTTCCTAGAGACTAGTGTACCAAAAGNGATTCAATTACTAATTTAATCTAACTAGCTACACCTAACTAATCCTAACATAAGCATCTGTTCCCACCTATTGTACACATCTTGAACATGTTTAATAGTATTATATTACTAAACATTAAGTGTTATTAGGATTAATAAGCACCAAGCATATGCTTGAAGTGGTTGTACTTATGTGCTTAATTAATCACTACTTAATCTAGCTTAGTTTAGCTTAGTTTAGCATAATTAATTATTTAATTACTTAAAGCATTAAAGGAAATTGCATAGAACATTAAATGCATAAATAAATAATTAATCTATTTCCAAGTGTTGTAAGGTTTACCAAAAGGCTTGTCTTTATTACCATTCACATTGCTATGCTTAGGTACATCAATGCTCAAATAAATATTTGTACACTTTTTTAGTCTTGCTGCGGGCACTAAAAAAAATATTCTAACTCTCAAATTATAAAACTGCAAGAGCTCTACTAAAACTATGACAAGACATGCTATAAAAATGGTGGGTGAGTGTGTATTTATAAACTTTATTATGAAGCTACATTAATGGGGCCTCATAAATGCAACAAATGCTATGTCGACGTGGCCCCATCAATGGGGCAACACCATGTTGACAAGGCCACATCAACGAGGACCTATCGATGCAACATTATGATACTACATCATACCCCCACAATTGAATAACAACTTATTCTTGAGTTCCTTTAGAAAATTGGGAAGGTATGGAATTATTGATTGGCACTTAACACAATAAAACAAAGTTCTTGAGTGTATAGATCAACATCATTACAAAATTTTTGGTGTTCATGACACAAAATTAAACACCATGACATGACTACTCAAAATGAATAGCACATCCACTAATGGAATGAAGATGATTAAGAAAATCAAATAGTACAAGGTAGTGGACATTCTTAAGATTCTAAAGGACATTCCCAAGCTTTGAGCACACATAGTAGCTGAGGAGGATGTGGTTGTCTTGCTGCAGTTGCTACCTCCAGCGAAAGGTAAAAGATATCTAGTAATGCCTTCATCTTCTCCTCCTTGCTCCAAGGATCTTTCATAGTTCATGTGGCATTGCCAATGTGGGCTAGAATGGGGATTTTCCATAAAAAATGCATTAATGGAAATAACTCCTTGACGTTGATGAGCTAGGTAGCAAATTGTTTACATTTGACTGCACTCTACAACAACTAGTAGTCATTCATTCTTTTGGCCAAGCTCTTGGTAGCAGATCTCTAATCAGTGTATTTGCCATTGAGAACATCAAGTTTAACATTTTTCACTACAAGCTTTTGCTTGGTGTCCTTGTGGTACTTGAACTTGACCTCATATAATAAGTATGAGGTGGCCACCTACTTTTCTAGTTCTAACTATAGCTATTTGGTAATCACCATAGCTAGGTTTGTATATCAAAGGTTGGAAATCTCCATATATTCGATCATCTCCTTTATCTACAACTCCTTTAGGTGAATTACTACTTTATTATATTGATCAATCCCATCAACAATGGGCTGCCATAATTCACATCTTTTTTGGAGTTGCTAGAGGGCTGTATTCACCTTTTCCTCCACCACTTGAATATTTTTCTCATTTACGTTCTTCTATAGGCCAACCTAGTCCTTGTATTGATTTTTAACTCTTTCAAATTTAAGAGCCTCTCATTTCCAAGTAGCTACTTCTATTGCAGTCTTTTGGTGAAGGGCACAAACCTCCTCCATAGAGAGGTTTCTATTCTCAGTTGCCAATCTCCTTGACTATATATTTGCTTTGGCTAGTTACTCTTATTGTTGATGGATAAAACTAGTCAATTAGCTTTTATGTGCATCAACATTTTTCAAGCGATAATTTTCTACGATTAGCTACACATTCTTCTAGCGGGTCATATCTAAGGCCTTCTGAATTTTATGCTAGGTGGCCTCTACTAAGGATTGGTAAAACACTGTCATCTCCATTGCATCCTCAACCCCTTTCAACCTAGTGTGAATCTACTCAAGAGATTCATCTCTTGTCAATGTTGGGTTGAGAAATATAAGGTCAGCAAGTTGGGCTTTCAGTTCAACAACTTTCATAGCCAAGCATTCATTTAGCTCCTTAGCTATTTCAAGTTTTCCTTCCAAAATAATATTCTTGCCCCTTGCCTCTAGTAGCTCTAACTAGATTGCAATTACACTATCTGGAAGGTCAAAGATATTTGAAAGTAGTTACCTAATTCTTATCAATTGGTCCAACATTTGTTCATGTTGTGCTATGCTTAGTCTATTGCCTATGATCCCTACAAATGTCTACACATCTTTATTTGTAGTGACATTTGGTATAGAAGTTGTAGGTGCATTGAGTGTCTCCATAATTCTATCAGCAATCACCTCTGCTACTATTTATTACCCTTGGTGTTGCATCATTAGTACTATTGCCCCTCACCCTCCTCCAAGCGCACTGAAAAGGTTGCAATGTTTCTATAAATCTCTAGGAGTTGCCACTGTTCTGAGAGAGATACTGTATCGTTTGAAATCGTCGGTGCAAGGCTGGAGTGAAACAAACACCGGGAGATCCTCGGAAGAAATACAAAAGACCCTACCTTCGCTTGAGGGCAAGCTAGAATGGACAATGGTAGAGTACCTTGAATGGTCTGCACGCGGATCAAACGAGGACTTCCCCAACGCATGCACTTTGCAATGCGTTGGGTTATACGTAAAAGATACACATTAAACGTAAACCGTAATGTAAAAAGGCACAATAACGTAAATGGGAATGTAAATGAAAACTGGAAAAACAAAGAAAACTGCAATAAATCTGGAAAAAATGTAAACTGTTTGTATTGAAAAATGATTACAGAGTGCACTAGTCAAAACGCAGTTGTGGATTGATCACAAGGCAGACGTTTAGCCCCAGTGGGTGATCACGGGTGCTGGAAGATGTAGGTTTTAGTTTGCAGGGAAATGCAGCATCCAAGTCTGATGCCCAGCGTACAGAGGTTGATGCCCAGATTCAATTTTTTTTCTCTGTTTGTAAAAATTTCCAACCTTGATCTAGTGAAAAATCGAGGTTTTTATAAGATCTTGGGTGTTAGATTCAGATCTGAAAGGAGATGAGTGGGTGTGAGGTGAGAAAAATTTGGATCGGGAGACAGGTGGTGCGTTGACCGAGTTACAACTATACAGCGTGTAGCGTACACGTTGGCGTATGAACGCCCAACGTATAGGCTTGGAACACTCAAAAAAATTAAATTTTACAAAATAATTTGTATGTCACAATAAGAATGATGTCTCTGGATTTTGGATCCATGCTCTGGCTTGTTTTTTCTGGCCTCAGCATGTCTTGAAATGCTTTGGCGTGTGTTGGCATTCGCGTACAACGTTCAGCGTATGAGATTGGACGTCAACCTTAGCGTACACCTCAGCATCAACCTCAACATCAACCTCAACGTCAACCTTGGCATCAACCTTAGCATCAACCTCAGCTTCAACCTCAGCATCAACCTCAACATCAACCTCAACATCAACCTCAGCATCAACCTCAGCATCAACCTCAACATCAACCTCATGAACTACCATGTTGGATGTCTGACTCTATACGCTGGTGCTTGTCCCTTGATCCTTGAGAAATGTTGATGCTTTAGGGTGTCCAGGTGCCAATTTTGACTTCATTTTGATGCAGTTTCGGGCTTGTTTTAGTGGTCTACGTTGAGCTATACGTTGGCCAGCGTATACCAAGGTGTGCTCAGCGTAAACAGGTGAAAATGGCTTATTGGAAGCCCAAAAATGAATTTTTTGAAGCTTGTGACATTATAGGATTGTTGCCCATGTCCTGAGGATCGATTCTAGGTTGAAAATTTGCCCAAAAGTGCCTAATTTGCCCCGTTCATGGTGGTGTACGCTGGGCTATACGTTGGCCAACGTATACAAGACTGTCCCTAGCATATACACTTGAAAATCCATCATTTCAAGGTCAAAACTTAATTTTTAGGTGCCTGTGATGATGCCCAATAGTTTTCCTACCTCTAGGAGTCAATTTTAGGTGAAGATATTGCTCTTTGGTGCCTGTTTTGGGCCATTTTTGGTGGTATACGCTGGGTATACGCTGGCCAGCGTATACCAAGGTGTGCCTAGGGTATACACATGAAATTGCATCATTTTGGACCTAAAATTGAATTTTCAGAAGGCTAAGAGCTGTTGGGGACCTTAGGGAAGGTCATGGGGGGTCTAGACACTCAATTATGACATGTTTTGACTAATTTTTGGGGCCCAAAATTTGCCATACGCTAGCCTATACGCTGGCCAGCGTGTAGCCCAGCGTGCAAAGCGTATACTTGGTCAAACCCAAGTATTTTGAACCCAAAACATGAAATTCCTGATGCTGTATGCTGATGTAGTCACCTATGGGTCCCGGGGTACTCTTACTTGTTCAATTATGCTTCGTTTGATGCTTTTTTTGAGGCTTTCAAGCTTGGTCATGTTGGGGACCAACATGACTTAGCTCAATTTCTGTCTACAAGTGTTAGCAAAAATTTTTGTAGTGTTTCATTGGCCCCTCTTTGTTGATGCCTAGAGAAATTGACCCAAGAGGTGTCAAAAAAGAAGTACAAAACACCACAAGCAAACTGGTAGCAAGCATTATCCTTTGGCACTTGGCCAAATGTCATCACACTGTGTTCAGAAGTACCTAGGATTGGGAAATGAAGTTTTGAGATAATGTTTAGGGGAGATTTTTACAACTGTGGGATTGGGAATTGATTAAGGGATTGTGCTGGTGTGGGAGAGGAGTGTTCATCTTGTGCAAACAAGTCATGTTGTTCCTTGTCGATGGCCAATATTTAGTAGACTTGGAACCAAGGCATGAGGAGTACGTCCTTTGGAGAAACGAGACTCTTGTATCATGTTTAAGAGAACTCATTATAACAACTAAAGCCATGCAATGAGGTGGTGCATTATTTGGAGAAATAGGATCCTTGTGTCAGGTTTAAGGGAACCCATTGTCCAACAGCCAAAGCCACGTAGTGAGGTGTAACATGATGGTTTGAGACATGAGTACTTCTTTCTAAGACAACTGCCTTCCCACCTGGGGCTTGTATGGGAAGTGCTATGGGTCTTGTGGTTCATTTTTCTCTTTGCTCTTTGATCTTTTCCTTTTTTTTTCTTTTTTTTTGTGTTTGGACAGAGCTTTCTTTCAATTTTGCACTCATGCTCATGTGTCGTGTTGTGTGTTGCAACTACTTGAGAGTGTCGCAGCATGCAACAGTGTGCTCAAAGTTTTGGGGTGTACTGGGTGTATCTGGGAATTGTAACTGGTTAGGAAAGGAAATGAGAGTGTTTGGGAAATGGAGAATGTATTGAGAACTGGGAATGTACTTTTGAAAAAATTGATTAACCTGGTTGCGTGTGTCAGAAACAATGTGGCACCTTGTCACCGTGATGGAGTGTATCCATGTACAAGCACCACTGGGTGTCATCCTACAAACACAACTCCAAGAAGACAAGAAAACCACAAGTGAATGAGTTAGTGAACACTTTAGACACAAATGTGGCCAATGCAAATGGAGGCACCATGTGCAACGTAAGGCAAACAAAATGAGTAGAAATAGTGTTGTCAGAGCCTATGTGATGAATGATGCGGCAGGCGTTGATTAAGAAATGTCATGAAATACAACAGCAGATGAATGTGCCAGAGATGATCTTTCTAGTTTATAGTCTCAGTGGACTGTTGTGGGTTAGTTTTACATCATAACCCATTGGACGTTGCCAATTTATCGTCATAGAGGATGGTGCGATGCTAGTTTATATTCGTGGCGGACTATGAAGAGGCAAGCTAGTTTATAGTCTTAGCGGACTCTGGTGAACCAAATTGTGGTAGTTTAATGTCATATCGGATGCTCTATGGTATCAGTTTTAGGTCATGATTCCAGGACCGCTCTGCGGTGTTAGTTTTGAATCATAACCTAGGACATTCTGTGGTATCAATTTACCATCATGATGCCAGGATGATAGTGTGCGTTATGAGTGTGACCAGTGGTGTTAGTTTACCATCATGACACCAGGATGAATGCATACCTAAGTGGCTTCAAACGTAGAACAGCTTGAGGTACAAATGATTTGTTGGATGTGCAAGTTCATTTCCGTCCATGTCTACTAGTTTGAATGCTTCGTTATCGTACACTTTGGTGACCAAGTAAGGCCCTTCCTAGTTGGCTGAGAATTTGTTCGGGTGTTCACAGACCGCCTTAAGTACAAGGTCACCTTCTTTGATCAGGTGCTTGTGAATGTTTTGTTGATGGCACCGTCATTGTTGCTAGTAGTACCACTCGATTTGATCTAATGCACGCGTGCATTCCTCCTCCACCGAATCCAGGTCAACAATGCGTGAGTCATTGTTTTGACCTTCATCGAGGAGTCTAGAGAGTGTGATCCTCAAGGATGGTACCTGCAACTCCAAAGGTAAAATAGCTTCTAAACCATAAATAATACATATGGTGTTTTACCTATGGATGTCCTATGTGTCGTTCTATATGCCCATAGCGCATAAACTAGCTGCTTGTGCCATCTTCATTTGATCTAATGAAGCATTTTCTTGAGCACCATGATGATAGTTTTATTTGTGGCTTCTACTTGTCTGTTGCTTTAAGGATAATATGGAGACGAGAACGAATGTTTAATGCTTAGGCTATCGCAAAAGGTTTTTGTTTCAACACTGCTGAATTGTGCCCATTTTCAGTAACGATGGTCATTGGGATGCCAAAATGGATCACAATGTTTTCAAGGATAAATTTGCATACTTGTTTTGATGTGGTCTTCCTAAGAGGAATTGCTTCTACCCATTTCATGAAGTATTCAGTCACAATTATGATGAAGCCATGCCCTGCTGAAGATGAGGGGTTATTGGTCCAATGATGTCTAACCCCCACTTCTGGAAAGGCCATGTGATTTGAGCCGTATGCAACTCATTGGGTGGAACATGTATAAGATTACCATACTTTTGACACGTGTCACATATTTTGACCTTGGAGAAATAGTCATACTCCATGTGTGGCCAATAGTACCCTAAACATCTTATTTTGGTTGCCATTGCTTTGGGTGCTATGTGCCCTCCGCAAAGTCCCTCATGAACATGCTCCATGATGGTTTGGCCATCGGTGCTACTAACACATACCAACAAAATGCCTTCATAGGATCTATGACATAATGTATCCCCTACTAGTGTATACTGCCGAGAGCGTTTTCACACCGCGTCCTTCTGAGCATTCATTAGATGTTGAGGTGGTTCGCTGTGTAGAAGGTACTCCTTTATGTCATCGTACCATTCTATAGTGTGTGTCGTGCTAACGGATGCTATGGGAAGTTCATCGGGAGTGTTAGTTATGGGGTTGTCGCAGCTCGTGATGGAACTAGGTAATGCATGAAACATGTTCGGTGAGATGTTTAGAGCTAACATGGCTAGTGCATCTGCGATGGTATTATCGTTTCAAGAAACATGTTGCACCTCTTTGTTTGTAAATTATTTTAGCAAGTGTTTTGTCAGGTCACAATATGGTTGTAAGTGTAGAGCTTTACATGCGTATACTTCTATGACGTGGTTAATGACCCATTATGAATCGCCTCGAACTATGATCCGTGTGATCCCTGAAGCTAGTGTTGCGATGAGACCTCTAAGGAGACCTTTGTACTCTGCCACGTTGTTAGTACTAGGAAAGTTTAAATGATAGGCAAAGGGTTGGATCTCCTTGGAGGGATATGTGATAACTGCCGTAGCACTTCCTCTTCGAGAGGTGGATGCTCCATCGAAGTTTAGGATTGCATCGTAGTCATTAGGCACTATGTCTATTGCACTTACGTTTTCGTCTGGAAACTCTGGATTAATCGTTGCTTGATCCCATGTTGGTGATGCGGTCATCTGATTGACTATAGCTTGACCTTTGATGGATGATTGGGCTATGTAGCGTAGGTCAAACTCAGTAATCATTGCTTTTCATCGAGCTATCTTGCTTGATTCGTACATGTTATTTGTGATAGCTCTGAGTACATTATCCTTACAAATTATGTTGACTTGGTTACGGAAGAGATAATGTCACCACTTCTTTAAAGAGAAGATGAGGGCTAGACATGACCTCTCCATGTCACTATAACATTGTTCGTAGGCTACTAATGCGTGGCTCAAGTAATAGACAGGGATTTCGGTTCCATCATCACATTTATGAAAAAGCATAGATGCGATGGATGAGTCAGCTTTTGTAAGGTAGATATAGAACGGTTTATTGTTATGTGGAGGATAAATTGTTGGTAGTTGAGCTAGTTTCGTTTTAATGTTGTCAAAGGCTTCTTGGCACTGTGGAGTCTATTCAAAATGGACGTTCTTACGTAACAGATGCTTCATAGGGCTCAACTTGTCCATCAGTTTCTCTATGAATCGTCTAATGAATTGTAATATACCTTATAGACCGCGAAGTTCGATAAGGTTGCTAGGTGGTTTTAAATTTGTTATGGCCTTAACCTTATCAGGGTCTACTCATATCCCTGCTTCCAAGACTATGAACCTAAGCATTTTGCCTATTTTGACTCCAAAGACACATTTCTTTGGGTTAATTCTTAGCTCATATTTTAAACAACGCTTTAGTACCAAGTCAAGATCTTGTACGTGTTGCTCTGATGTTTTTGATTTAACTACGATGTCGTCTACATAATCATTGAGAAAGTTGAAGATATAATCACTAAAGATAAATGTCATTGCTCTCTGATATGTAGCACCAACATTCTTAAGGCCGAATGGCATCATCATGTAGCAAAAAGTACCCCATGGTGTCATAAAGGTCATCCTGAGCTGATGTTCAGGGTTAATCTGAATTTGGTTATATCCCAAAAAGCCATCCATAAAAGATAACAAGGCATGCCTAGCGGTTGAGTCCACGAGTTGATCAATGCTAGGTGGGGGAAAATCATCTTTTATGGTTGCAATGTTGAAGTCTTGGAAGTCAATGCATAAGCGAATGTTTCCATTCTTCTTTGGGACAATGACCATGTTGGATACCTAGTCAGCGTAGTCAACAGCCCAAATGAAACCAGCCTGATAAAGCTTGGTGATCTCATTGCGAACTGCCAATGCTACCTCAGGCTTGACCTTACGTGCTTTTTGTCTCACTGGTCTTAACTTTGGATCGAGTATGATGTTGTGTTGGACTATTTGAGGGTCTATCCCAAGAATGTCAGTGTAAGACCAAGCGAATGCTTTCATGTTCTCTTTAAGCACCTGTGCTATGTCATTGGCAAGTTGTGGGCTCAATAATGTACTTAGTTTCAGGATTTTAACTTCACCATCTGAAATAGTTATGGGGACTTCAACTAAGGGGTCTTCGGTGATGTTATCGGTTTCTAGGTCTAGAGTCTTGGTCATTCCTTCAAAGCAATATAGCGTTTGTTGAGTTGATGCCACAAAAGTATCATATGTTGTTGAGTCTAAGTCAGTGGACTTTATGTTGATTTCTCGTGTAATCATTCCGTGTGGTCCATTAATAGATGGTGGTAAGAATAGTTGCTTGTTGTCCATGGTGTTTGCTCCTACTAATAAATAGTAAGCAATGTCAGCAAGGTGGTTTTGCAATTTTTCTCATGCGTTTAAACAGGACTAAGGCATGCAATGGTAGTTTATCATCATACTCAAATGCATGGTAGTTTAAGGCCATACCAGGCCATCATGATTTTTTGATGATTTTTTTTATATTTTATTTTCAATCCATATTTATGTTTAAGTTTAGAAACGTGTGTTTGTGGCATGTGTTAATATACTTTTACTCTAATTTTAAACCATAGGGGTGAACGTGAGGAGGGTAAGCTAAATCATGTGTATTATTTCATTATATTTTTATATATATATTTTTTAGGTTTGGGTGTTAATAGGGGCCCAGCGTAAACCATTGGTAATGGTGTGTAGATATATTTTTGTTTTGTATTTTAAAAGGGGCCAGTGTCCCCAAAAATAGGGTCAACATGGGCATTAGCTCTTGAATACTTTATTTTATTTAATTTTTTTATGTTGATTTTGGTGTTGATGATAGAGGGCCAGTGTCCTAAAAAATAGGAGACAATGTTTTTTTATTTTATTTTATTTTATTTTATTTTATTTTTTTTATTTTTTTTATTTTTTTGTGTTGGCTTAGGTATGTGCGTATGTTCTATAGGGTCAGCGTAAAGGGGAAATTTATTAATTTTATTCTTAAATCTTTCTAAGTGTGGGGCGTTTTTTACCCACAAGGGTGAGCGTGGAGGTCCATATGGAGTAAAATTGACTTGGCAGGTGATGAGACGCAGTTTGCGTCGGCCGCAATATCGCGTATGCAATATCGCATTCGACGCGATATCGCATCCCCCGCGATATCGCGTCCTTCCCTACGATATCGCGTACGCGATATCGCAGTCAGCCGCCATGTCTATAAATAAGAGGCGGCTCTCCCTTGTTTGGGGATCCCAGTTTTAGTGTAGTGAAGCTCTGGCAGTTTGATCCCTCCAGAGTTAGAATATTTCCGTGTTTGCCCGCAATGTGGTGAATGTGATTGTACGGTGTCTTTATTCGAGTGTGCCGTACTTGGACACGCACATGACC
>MNCI01007622.1:132875-163162 GCA_015680685.1 Gnetum montanum
AAATGTTTTAGCATCTTCCTCAACCAAGGATCCCTTCATGGGGCGGATCCATGCATCGGTACGCTTCCTTTACGCTCATTGATTCATGCTTTTCCTGCTATTTTTAGTTACTGTTTCGACATATACAGTGTGAATGTCCACGTGCAGTGTGTGCGTGTGCAACATGTGCATTCTGGGCATTTACAGTGTTCGTTAGAAACAAGGTCTGTTTTAGCATAGATTTTGTGTTGAATCCACCTTCAGTGCACACCTTTGTTGCTAGTGTCTATTTTTCTATGGCGTGTAGATTTTTGATGTGTTTGGTGATGGTCAGTGTATAGACGTTGTATGGTCAGCATGTAGGATTTAGATGGACAGCGTATAGGCTTTATGGATGTCATATTTTCTAAGTGTAGGTCAAGTAGCGTGTGGGGTCCAACTGTCAAAATTTGTATACACGTGAGTATTTGTCTTGCAACCTTTTGTTATTTTCTAGTTAATTAATTCTCTTTTTATTTGTTTACTGATTAGTTGTTTCTTTACAGGGTCACAATGAGTATGATGATAGTGGCCCCAGTGGAGTGGGATAGAATGATGTGGATGAGCTTAGGGATCAAGCCCCTCCTGGCGATGTTTAAGTTGACATATTATTGTTAACAAATTTGGTCATTTTGGGCTATAATTTTGTGGACTGTGTAGAGAAGATGCATGAACATTGTTAAGATTTAATATTGTAAACCTATACATTTATACATTTTTGTTGTTGTTTTTCTTATATCTCCTTTTTTGTTGTTGTTTAAGTTTTAAGTTTTGTTTTAGATTTAATGACAATTGTAAACAAAGGTGTAAAGATAAAAGATTTTTTTTTGTTGTTTTCTTGTCTGAGTATTTGGAAATAAGCGTAACTGTGCTAGCAAGAATAAGACTATAAACGAAAAGTAAACAAAATTATAATTTGTAAACGAAAAGAAAACCAAGTTTGAAATGCAACACGTTCTAGTTTCAGGCCATTTCAGGCCCCATGCACTAGTTTAAGGCCATTTCGGGCCATGCATGTCAGTTGAAAGTCATAACGGACTATCGGATCTACGCTCTAGTTTTAGGCCATTTCGGGCCACAAGGAAATAAAAGGGATTTGACATGTTTCAATGAATTTTCCAATTGACTTGTCATTTCTGACCATGGCTAGTTTTATGTCATTGCGGACATGTGATAGTTTAACATCATTTCGAATGTGTGGGGAATGTCAACTATTTAGTAATTTTTTGATTTATCATATTTTAACTTTAGGGGTAGGACTTATGGATGTAATTCTGTATTCGGCATCTCCTTTGCTAATTACATTGAATGGTAATTCAGACCAGGAGACATCTCGAAGAATGGGCTCTATATCAGTTTTTTGTGATGTTCGTATGTTTTGTGAAGTTTCTATGTTTGACAAAGTATGTACAGTTTGGGTGGTTTCCGCGTGAAGTGAAGTTTCTTTTATTTCAGGAGGATCATGGTTTATGAGTTGGTTGTCACTTTTGTTTTCATTTGTTGCATGTTCTTGCTTTGGTTGTTCAATGGTTGTGTCTTGTTTAGGCTCATTTAGAATATGGTCATTTTTAGGCTCTTTAAATTTAACTTCTGAGCCTTGGTTTGCATCAGTGTGTGAAGAGATGGTGGATGTAGCCGCATCCCCATGTATGATGATCTCGCCACCTTCATAAGGTAGGTGGATCTCTTGATGTATGGGGGATGATACCACTTTTAATTGGGCCAACCAAGGTCGTCCCAATATTAAGTTAAAACCAGGCATCTCATCAATGACCACGAACTTTGGAGATGTGGGGAATCAGTCCATTGTAATGAAATTCAAAGTGAGCGTTCCTTTGACTACTACACGTGATCCACTAAACGATTTTAGACATGTGCTGGAAGTCAGTTTTATTTGATCAGTTAGCCCTAACTTTTCGATGACGGGGTAAGGTACTACGTTTGTAGCTGCTCCGTCATCTACGTGCATCCTATGTATTTTAAATTGGTTTACTTGTATCGTTATAAACATGGATGCGGTGGTGACTTCTCCAGTTTTTTCATCTATTTTGATGTCATTTGTATGGAAGCCTAATGATTTCGATTATAACCCTTGAGGCAAAGACATTACTACATGGATTGAGGGTTCGTTTGCTGGTAAGTCTTCAGTGACAGGGATCGATGTTAACATTTGCACTAAGGCTTCACAATGTACTTGAGAAGTCATCATGAGGTCATACAAGCTTAGAGATGTGTTCTTCTGTTTGAGCACTTGTGTGACCTGCGTTAGGGCTGTGGCCAAGTCTTTACTATTGGGTATAGTTTTGTTAGTAGTGACTTGGTCCATGGGACCCAACAATTGTATTTCATGTGGAGTAGTCTTCGTAGGATCTACTGCAACTCTTGATTTTAATATATCCTACATGTCTGATGGTTTTCCTTTATAACTCATGCTTGGCTCATTCAATGTCTGAGCCATGGGTACAGTGTTGAGGGGAGTGGGTTTTGGTGGTCCCAATTCAAGATGTCGATGTTCTTTTTCCAACCATTCTCAAGTAAGTTTGTCGGCGAGGCGTTCTCACGAAGGTCATGGGGGAACCATTGGAGCTTGAATATTGGGTTGTTTTGGGACCCATATTACGAATGGAATGGGTCGGGGTTGTGGTTGAAAAGTTGGAGGTGGTTCTGTGTCAGGGTGTTTAGGCACCCTGATGACGAATGGGGTCAATTTGGTTTGCGGTTGAGGAATAAGAGGTTGAAGATTAGGGTGTTTGGATACCCTGATTATGAAAGGAGTTGGATGGTTTTGCGGTTGTACCTCCGTGGTTGCAACCGCAAGTGGCACTCAAACCACAAAGGAAGTGGGCCAGGTAGGCGGTTGCACATTTGTGATTGCATTAGCAGGGGGGACATGAATAACAAATGGTTTCATCGGTGTAGGTGGATTGTGTGTGGGATACGAAGATTGTGGGGATGGTGTTGACACTGTAGGAGGAACATGAATCATGAGAGGTTTGTTGGACATTCCTTGCTCATTTCTGATAAGGATCGTATTAATAACGTAAGGAGCTTCCTTAGTATTGAGGGGATCTTTATATACAACCATAGATTGATTCTGCGGTTTAACAGGGTTGGCATCATCAAATGTTATTTCACCTCTATCAATCATATGTTGTATGTCTTGTTTGAGGGTGAAACAATAATCAATACCATGCCCATTCCATTGATGGTACTCGCAAAATCGATCTAGTCTAAAGCCTTTTGGAATAGGAGGCTCATTTGGTGTTGCTAAGCTTGGGTTTTTGACCAATTCACAGAATTGGTCATGTCTCTAGGCTACCGCTGGGAACAACTGCTTATGTTTAATGGCCCTAGCCTGCAAAAGTTGGTCTAACAACTAGGAAGGCTTCATGGGGAGCGATGTGTATTGAGCAGGGTCTTTCCTCTCAAACGTACGTGCATGACCCGTGTTAGTAGCTTACATGGTAGATGATTCAGGTGTGTATGTAGGAGTGGTTCTCTCATAGTTAACGGGAGCATTAGGTGGTCTGCCTTGTTGTCCCATGTTGGTAGGTTGAGTCTCCGCTACTGCTGCTACTATTGCTTTAGCCTTTTCTTTGTCTTTTTTAGTGTGTTGATTTTTAAAGGCCAAGTAAGTAGGGTCATGGCTATTTTGGGTTGCCTCTTCTATGTTTTTAATCTGTACAAAAGCTTGGCTTAGAGTGCATGCATTTAGATAGTACAGTTTTGATTTGACAAAATCATTCACGGTTCCCTTAAGAATCATAAGAAGATATGTTTTTGGGATTCACTCATGAAGTTCATTGAGTGTGGTACTTCATCTTTGGATAAATTTTTGTACAAGTTCAAGGGGTGCTTGTTTTACCTGTATCAGAGTCTCCAAGGTTGCTTCAGGTTTCAAGTTGTATTTAAACCTGGTAACGAACTGGTGTAAGAGATCCTCCAAAGAGGATATGGAGTTATGAGTCAAGGCTTGGTACCAGTCTAATGCTCTACCAGTGAGGGACATGGAGAACACATGCAAGATTACATGGAGCCAAGCTTGATGCAGCAAACATTCTAGTCTAAATGTGACTAGATGGGTGTTGGGCTCTCCTTCCCCATGGTATTTGGTTAGTTGAGGCAAAGAAACTCCTTTGGGTAGGGTTAATGGTGGTACCGAAGAGCTAATAGGATCATCTTGGTAAAATTCTAATACTTTAAGCTCTTCATTGTTGGCCGTTTTGAGGTGTTTTACCTCATCAGTGAGTTCTTGCATCTTCTTTTTAGCTTCGGCCCAGTCTTGGACACTAGGTGAAGCGGCAAGTTGGTCATGTTATGTAGTATGTAAGTTAGGTTGTTGTATAGTGGGTGGGAAAGAAGAAAGTTGAGTGGTCGAAGGTTGCACTTGTGGTATATTTATGGTGATGCTACTAAGGGCATCATACAGTAAGGGGTAGGCTGTTGTTATTGTTGTTGTTGTACTTGAGGGATGTTCATGGATGAAATTGTAGGAGGTGGTATGCTGTAATGAGGGGGTTGATGCGGTTGCATGCCAGTCACGGCCCACTGTCCAGTGATTTGTGAGGGAACGCCCTGAACTTGTTGAGTTGAAGTGGTGAAGGGTGTCCCTTGGATTTGTACTCATGGTATATAGTGAGTAGACATAGAAGCAGGTATCACAAACAACATCCCAATCACTTGGGGTGGGAAGGTCACTCCTACATTAGTTTGAGAGGGGCGTTGTTGGGGTTGTACTTATAAGAGAGGGGATAACGTGGTGACCAGAGGAATAGTGGGGATGGGTATATTGAATTGAGTATCGGTCATAGGGAGAGTGGGAATAAGAGTGGATGCTTCCTGCTGAGGCACATGTGCTTAAGTGGTTTTAAATGAATGGAGGAACATGGTCTCCCCTGTGAAAGGGTGAAATAATGAATTCGCATAAGTATGCGGACTGAGAGTATGGTACGAATCCCCGTGTTCAGACTGAGCCACGAAATTATCTTCTTCATCTTCGTTTTGAGGTTCTACGGTGGTTTACCACAAGGTTTGACTCCTTGCCATGAGGAGTTGGGATAGGAGTTCATGGTGGGATTCAGTGAGGGGGATGACATCATAGGCAGTGGGAATGAAGTCATGACCTCCTTTGTGAATTAACTCATAGTGTCTCTTTGCTTCCAGCTCAGCTCGGTCAATGGCCAATTTAGCTTAGATTTTAACACAAATAAAATTATACTGTTCAGGTGTTAAGATGGTGAATGTGGAATCCATACCTTGTAGTCTCAATGATCGGAGAGATGGCCCCTGAGGGTTGACCTCACCATGAGTCACTATGGGTCCAATGGTGGTCACAGGGTATGAGACTGATGCGCTGGAGTCAAAGGTGGGGAGAGCGAAAATATTGGTGTTCGTAGGGTCCATTTTAAGTGCTTTAAGTATGGCAACATAAACTAAAAAAAAATTGGTTAAGTGTTGGACAGGGAGCAAAACATTTTCTAGGTGTTGTCAGCGTATACAACATAAATGAGAGAAAATTTAGCTAAGTGTTGAAACAGCGTATAGGTGGCAGCGTATAAGATGTAGTGTATACACTACACTTAGCATATACACAGTGGTGGTAGCGTATGAGCAGGGATCATAGCGTACACCAACTGTGCACAACGTATACAGATGATAAACAAGATATAATGCAAGTGTAAACGCCAACAAGGGAGGTGAACTACAGTGTATATCATAAAAATTGGAATTTTGGCCAAAAAAAAAACAGTAAAGATGCAGCGTATACAGGTGAACAACATATGAATGTTGGATGTAACGCAGATCTAAGAGAGAAAATCATAGATCTGCAATGTTTGAGTGCAGATCTGTAGTCACAAAAAGTAGATCTAAGAGAGCAAAGCACAGATCTGCAATGTTTGAGTGTAGATCTATAGTCACAAAAAGCAGATCTGAGAGAGCAAAGCATAGATCTGCAATGTTTGAGCATAGATCTGCAGTCACAGGGTGAAGATCTGCAATCATAGAATGTAGATCTGAGAGAGCAAAGCACAGATCTGCAATGTTTGAGTGCAGATCTATAGTCACAAAGCACAGATCTGAGAGAGCAAAGCGTAGATCTACAATGTTTGAGCATAGATCTACAGTCACAGAGGGTAGATCTAGGATAGCAAGACGTAGATCTAGTAGAAAAATGGCCCTCCTTCTAGTGCCATTTTCTGTACCGTCCGAAATTGTTAGTGCAAGGCTGGCGTGAAATAAACACTAGGAGATCCTCAGAAGAAATACAGAAGACCCTACCTTCGCTTAAGGGCAAGCTAGAATGGACGAAGGCAGAGTGCCTTGAATGGTCCGCACATGGATCAAATAAGGACTTCCCCAACGGACGCACTTTGCAATGCGTTGGGTTATACCTAAATGATGCACATTAAATGTAAACCATAACGTAAAAAAGCACAATAACGTAAATGGGAATATAAATGAAAATTGGAAAAACAAAGAAAACTACAATAAATCTAGGCAAAATGGAAACTGTTTGTATTGAAAAATGATTACAGAGTGCACTAGTCAGAACACAGTTGTGGATTGATCACAAGGCAGACATTTAGCCCCAGTGGGTGATGACGGGTGCTGGAAGATGTAGGTTTTGGTTTGCAAGGAAATGTAGGGTCCAAGTCTGATGCCCAGCGTACAGAGGTTGATGCCCAGATTTGCTAAGTGTACCAGATTCAATTTTTTTTCTCCATTTGTAAAAATTTCCAACCTTGATCTAGTGAAAAATCAGGGTTTTTATAAGATCTTGGGCATTAGATTCAGATCTAGAAGGAGATGAGTGGGTGTGAGGTGAGAAAAATTTGGATCGGGAGACAAGTGGTGTGTTGACCAAGTTACAATTGTACAGCGTGTAGCGTACACGCTGGCATATGAACGCCCAACATATAGGCTTGGAACGCTCAAAAAACTTAAATTTTACAAAAGAATTTGTATGTCACAACAAGAATGATGTCTCTGGCTTTTGGATCCATGCTCTGGCTTGTTGTTTTTGGCCTCAGCGTGTCTTGAAATGCTTTGGTGTGTGTTGGCATCCACGTACAGTGTTCAGCATATGAGATTGGATGTCAACCTCAGTGTACACCTCAACATCAACCTTAGCATCAACCTCAGCATCAACCTGAGCGTCAACCTCAGCATCAACCTCAGCGTCAACCTTAGCGTCAACCTCATGAACTGCCATGTTGGATGTCTGACTCTATACCCTAGTGCTTGTCCCTTGATTCCTGAGCACTATTGATGCTCCAGGCTGTCTGGATGCCAATTTTGACTTCATTTTAATGTAATTTCGGGCCTATTTTAGTGGTCTACGCTGAGCTATACGCTGGCCAGCGTATACCAAGGTGTGCTAAGTGTAAACAGGTGAAAATGGCTCGTTGGAAGAACAAAACTGAAGTTTTTGAAGCCTGTGACCTTATAGGATTTTTTCCCATGTCCTAAGGATCAATTCTAGGTTGAAAAATTGCCCAAAAGTGCTTGATTTGCCCTATTCATGGTGGTGTACGCTAGGCTATACACTGGCCAGCGTATACGAAGGCGTGCCTAGCATATACACATTAAATTGCATCATTTTGGACCCAAAATTGAATTTTTAGGAGGCTGAGAGCTGTTAAGGACCTTGGGGAAGGTCATGGGAGGTCTAGATGCTCAATTCTGGCATGTTTTGACTCATTTTTGGGGCCCAAAATTTGCCATACGTTGGCCTATACGCTGGCCAATGTGTAGCCCAGCGTGCAGAGCGTATACTTGGTCAAACCCAAGTATTTTGNGAGACATTCTTGAAACTCATGTAACCATTGATATGTTGCAATGACATTTGGCACTATTTTTTGAGTGGTATGTGGAAGCGATGGTTGCTACTCCTCTTCTTGAATTATTGTTACAGGAGTTTTATCCTTCATCACCTTCACCCAATTAGTGGTCAAAGCACATCAGACAACATCATTGGTATAGTAGGCTATTCCTCCCCTTTGACACAATTTTCTGATGAGACATTGGAAGGGGAGGGTCTTCCTTCCACATTCATTCTTGTTGAATCACTTTTCTATCTCTAGATAGATTAGCTTTGGAAGGTTGATTAGGAATCTTCCACTCAAAGTGGCACACACACAAGCAAAAAAGGTAGTGATATTATATGGCCTCACCATGGGATTTAGGTGAAAGGCTGCAATCTTGTAATGGATTCTTTCTACCGGTGTGAGCACATCATACTCCTTATGGTAAACACCATAGCACAGCAAAACCCATTCATTCTTAGTGCTAAGATCGACCTGCATTGAAATCTTGGCAAGATTTACCCTAGTTTTAGGTAATCCAAGTGCCTCTGCAATGGCCTACATTGAGTAGGACACTGAAATGTCCTTGATCTTGACTATTGAACTAGCCAACCTATTGCTCCAAAATAATAATGTCTCTCTCATGTACCACTCCTCATTAGAAGTGATAATTGGCCACATGGGAGAGGTCTTCAGTCAATCTTATAGCTCTTTAGATGCTTGCTCCAAGAAAGAGCTGAAGTTCAACTCTTGGAGAACTATTTTCTAGACCTTCCTTGATCTAATTTAGTTTAGGAAAGCTTCCATCAAGGTCACCTTAAGATTTGCTTATTGAGTTGGTGCCTCATCCTGATGGAAATGTTTTATTATTACCACCTATTTTGAGATTTGATGAATAGACTCTACTTTGGCTTTCTCCCTAAGAAGTCCCATAGCATGGGTTGTAATCAATTTATCCTAAGCCTGTTCTTGGCCCATTCTCGTTCTTGGCCATTTTTCCCTTCATTGAGATAGTCCTCCTTCTTGTGTGTGTTTACCTTTTGGTACCATATGTGATGACAACACATCCATGGTTTAGTAGATATAATGTGTAGCTTAGAATATTTGGATACCTTCTCTCATTAATTACTTACATTTGGTTATGGTTGGACCATGGAAAATTGATTATTTTCTTAATTAATTAATTTTTATTGTAAGTATCATTAAAGATCATTGAGAAGGTTTAACTCTTGCAATTTGGTGTTTTCATATTGATTCCTTAGTTAAACCTTTGTGAGTTAAAAAAATGTTGAAAAATTTTCTATCAAAAATGACATGCTTGTGGCCCCCATGATTAAGAGCTTATCTTTGGGTGCTATTGTATTGAAGAACAGAGTGAGTGGGACAAATAGTTAGGAAGTTATGGGCTCTAAAAACTACAAAAACTCCTTAGGTGTTTAAGAGCAAATGTCAAAATTTAAAAGGGGATCACACATACATATAGGATTTTTGCATTGCATCAATGGGGCTACATATACGTAAGGGGTTCATTAATGAGGCCTTGTTTACAAGGTCTACAAACGAAATTTTCAAATTGGAATATTTTTAAAAAATAAGAGGAATTTTTTAATGAATTTAAGATCTATGAAATCCTAAAAAAGCCAAGAATATGATGAAATCATTGAAGAGGATCTTTGAAAGCTCTAAAATTCAAAAATTTGATGGAGAATATGTGAATTGGAGAAAATACTTAAAGGAGCACATGGTTAGATGCAAAACATGGGTGCATGAAAGATTTTGACTGCAAAAATGCCTAAGGATAAGTTGCTTAATGAACCCAACCAAGAGATATGTAAGTGGGTTCTTCCCATATAAGGCACATGCCCTATTTGCCCTTGCATAACCTTAATCCAAGGAGTCTGTGAGCCCCATAGGTGATTAATGGTTTATGAAAGTTAAGGATCAAAACCTGGAAAATTCTAACAATAATTCAAGTATGTTAGACAAAAACATCAAACAAGAACATGAACATTGATAGTGAGGTGAGTTATGAGTAGCATGGATGGATGATGGAGAAGGTGGAATGGAGTTTTGAATTGAGGTCCTAAGAAGTTCCTTGTGGATTTATGTTTAAATGACCTAAAAAGATCCATACTCAATCTATACCAAAACCAACCACTTTTAGTGACTTTGCATCACCACTCTAAGATTGATCCACTCTCTTGAGACACAAGAGTGCTTCCAAAGAACAACCATCATTCTTTAAAGAGAAGAAAAGAGAAGTAGAAAGTAAGAGAGGGCCTTAGTTAGAAGGGACCTTTAGGCATGGGTAACATATCTTTGTAGTCTCATAACCAGTGCTTGTAGTCCTTTTATTTGTCTAAGGGGTGTGCTTTGAATTCCCACCATTATTTTTATTTATTTATTATTTGTATTTGTTTTTGTTTTTTTTCTTTTTGGATGGGAACCACACCCTATAAAAACTTATTTAGCTTCCTATTTATGATCCATAAATAAATCCATAAAAACATTCATGCACCCAAGTAAGTAGAAGAATATAAAGAGTATTAAGTCTCTTTGAAGTCACACCCTATGCAAACCTTTTAATCCTTCTTAATTCTAAAAACCACCATGGTCATAAATTTATTAAAAGTTTATTTAATGAAATGAATCTCATATTTCCAAAATGAGGAAAACCATAGATTTTTGTGGATGGGAGGATGTCATGGACTCATTGCTTGTTCCATAAAAAAGAAATCATGCTTTAGTCATTAGCATCAAGTACATACTAATGAAAAAAGTCATTGATGCACACCTTGTAAAGGTGACCATTGATTTCCATGAAGTGTTGAGCCTGATGAAGAAACAGTTGTTTCTTCCTATAGTCCAAATCTTATGGCATCTCTTAAGTGAGAAGATAAGTGAGGATTCCATCATACCATTTGGATTCTATGGGCATTTATTCATTAATTTCACTGACAAAGAGAAGTTCATCTAGGAATTGATTAGAAAGTGGACTCTCCTCCTCTTTGTCATTCCATCATAACCAAGAGAGATGGTTAGCAACCACATTCTCAGTCCCTCTTTGATCTNAACTCTCCTCCTCTTTGTCATTCCATCATAACCAAGAGAGATGGTTAGCAACCACATTCTCAGTCCCTCTTTGATCTACCATCGTATGATCAAATTTTTGTAAAATCACCAACCACTGTATGACATAAGGGCTCATTGTTTGCCTATTGATTAGGAAGCGGTTGGCATTGTAATCAATGTATACAAACACTTTATATCCAAGCACATAGTGCTTGAACTTTTCCAAAGCATACACCACCACCATTAGTTATTTCTCTATGATGGTGTAATTGAGCTACACATCCACAATGCTTCAGCTTATGTAGTGGATATAATATGGACATTTTCGATCATCCAACTATGTAAGCATAGCTCCCAAGGCCTAATTAGATGCATCTATCATGATATAAAATGGTTTGGACCAATCAGGTGGTTGTAGAATTGGAGTCTCTATGAGCTTTTTCTTGATGCTTTGAATTCTTTTCCACATTCCTTGATTTATATGAGTGGAACATCTTTCTTTATAAGCTTGACTAATGATTTTATGATCTTAAAACAATTCTCTATAAATCACCAGTAGCAGCGAGTGTGTCCAAGGAATAACTGAACATCTTTAATGATTTCTAGTTGGTGAGTGATTTCTTGGATGACCCTTATCTTTTTGGGATCTACCTTGATCCCTCCTTATGAAATTATATGTTCCAATATAATGGCTTCTTGAACCATGAGATCGCTCTTTTGAAAATTGAGCCACAGGTGATCCAAGGCTTACTCAAATGTAGTACCATAGATGGAAGTCATCCATGAAGAGTTCCACTTTGCTACTAATTTATTGTTGAAAGATTCTTAAGACCAGGCATTGCAAAGTGGCAGGAGCATTGCACAGACCAAAAGGCATCTTGCGATATGCAAAGGTCCCCCAGGGACTCGTGAATGTTGTTTTGGCTTGGTCTTCTATGCAATCTAGATTTGGTTTAGCGATTTTAACCATCTAGAAAACTATAATAGTACTACCTAGATATAGTGTCTAACACTTAATCCACAAATGAAATGGAAAGTGATTTTTGAATGTTTCCATATTCAATAGTTAGAAATTGATGCAGACCCTCCACTTGTCACATTTCTTTAGCACAATCATGAGTGAACTAACCCACTCACTATCCCCAATGGGATAGATAAACACCACCTTGAGGAGTTTTTCAATTTCCTCTTTAATGATATGCTTCAAGTTAGGGTTCAACCACCATTGTGGCTTCCTCTTTGACTTCATGGTTGGATCAAGATAGATAAAATGCTAGCATATCCTAGGATCAATCTTTGTGAGTTCAGGATATAACTAAGCAAAGGTTGTTGGCCATTTATTGACCACATTTAACAACATTTGTTTTTGTTTAGGAGTAAGATTGATATTGATGATTACTAGCTTAACATTTTTCAAAAATGCATACATTATGTCGATAGGTAGAGTTTTCAAATCTAAGGGATCTTGTTTAAAAGTTTTAGGTATTTTCAACTCTTCCCAATAGGTATCATCATTTTCATCATTAGAGAGTTGGTGATGGACTTGCTCTAGCTTATCCATGCTTTTAATGTAAGCACATGTTAGAATCTCAGTAAGTTCCATGCAAAGTGTGCCACTTCCAAGATCAACTGTTAGCCACTAGGTACCCTTCTATTTTGTAGCTGCTACGTACAAGCACATTTGAACTTTAGATTCATCTACATACTTTTTACATGCTTTGATGGATGTGCTCTTGACAAACTAGAGTTTCTACACACAATTACACCTAGTATCACTATACGTGATGCATGGAACTCTCTTCTTCTTAATCTTTTCAAATTCATTCTCCTTAGAAATTTCAAAGGAAAGATTTTTGCCACCCATTTGTGCATCAACAATGCTCAACCATGCCCTTGCCATAATAATTAGAAATTCTCCCTTGCAGTTGTTAAACTTGATAAAAAAATCAATAGGATATGACCACCTACAAATAGTGATCATAATGTCCTCCATAAGTTCCAAAGGAATAGTGATTGACTGGTGTACCAATTCTAGATGGATATTGCTCTTCTTAAGAGGTGGTAGGTTTGATACTTTGTACATGTCATGGGAAATTCTATTGATACTATAACCTAAATTAAGAAAACCCTTGCATTTCTCATGTCTAGTCATTTGTAAAAAGATGAGAGGACTTCCAAGATTAGATCTTTTCCTGGGTTGGTTTGTAACCTTGATCTAATTAGATACAACATGGGTTAACATGACAATGTGGATCTTAGAAGGCATTTGGTTTAAAGGGCTCTTGAAAGGATTTGATGTAGATGATGAAGGAGAGATAGGATGGCTAGTCACATTAGTTTATAAAGAATTTGGAGGATTTTTAGATCAAAAGTATAGTCATTTTTGGGATCTGGGTTCCAAACCGTTCAACTAGAAAGCTAGCTGTAAGTTAACAGCCCTAGTAGTGTTACATTGTTACAACTTTGGTGGAATTTCATCCTACATAGATGGAGCAAGAGGTAATTGGGTGGAGGGTGTAGGAGCAAGTGCTAAAGAATGAGAAGGGTGATAGGGATATGGGGCTTCCCCTCTAGTAGATGGAGAATGAGTTATGTGATATTCTAGAGAGTAGTAGTAATGTTGAAAAGAAATGTGACTATAATATTCATGTGGAGACATTGGTTGCTGAACATAGTACCCATATGGATCTAGTTTTTTGTAAGGATACTGTTGCCTTAGCGGTGGAATCCCCCACAATTGTGGGTGTTGGCACTATTAGTATTACTAATATGGCCATCAGGGAGCTCCACTTAGATAATAAGCTTGTTGTTACTAGTGGAACTACCTTAGATTGCCTTGAGGATAAGGTAATCTTCTGAGTGCTTGCCTTCTTGCTAGTCTAGAATTTAGTGTGTACATCCTAGACTCCTACAAGTGTAACACAATAGGATGTTCATATTGGCAAATGTCACATCCACCATCATTATTTGATTCTATCTTCAGAACTTCTTCTACTACGGCAACTTTTCCCTTACCCCCTTAGTAGGCATGTTCAACTTCTTTCTATATCTTATGACTATAGTTACTACTTTTCTCTCTTAATTCTTCTATGATCTTTAGAGTAGTTTAGAATTTTTCATCCAATGAATCCCACATTTTATCTACCTTGGCTGAAATTTTAGACATAGATTTTTGCATCAACAAGGTCTTTTTTTTACCACATCATATAGTGGTAATTCCTCCTCATTGTCATAAAATCAAACCTTCCTTTTTCTAATGGAAGGATCCCTATTATATTCCTTAGCACTTTTCCATTTCCTTAGCTCTCCTTCTTCTTTTTCTATCCACTCTATCAGCCTTTGGATCTAATGGGCTCTAAGTTCTAATAGTCTTCCTTGGGCATAAACCCCAACAGTTATTCTTGTTTCTAATCTAAGTCCATCTATGATGTGGCGAAGTTGTTCCTGCTAAGCATAATCCTGGCCAAGGCATCTATGTATGAGAGAATAGTATCTGCCCATGGTAGCATCTAATGATTCATGTGTTCCTTGCTTCCATCTCTAGATTTTCCTTCTCATATTGGACACTTGGGATTACGTTTGATACTTGTTATTGAATAGTTTGAGCATCATATTCCATCTATGGATTGATTCTAGCTCCAAGGACTAATACTAGCTTTCAAATTTCTTGATTGAGTGTCTTGGGAAATAACTTTAATTTCTACCAATCATTTTCAATATTTTGTAAATCATAGGTATTATAAAAGGCTTAAAGATGTGTTTGTGGATTAGATTTATATCCCCCTCAAATCTAGGGATATTGTTCATGTCAAGTCGCTTCATCCGACTATCTTTCACATGCTTGGTTAGAATTTTTACTACCTCTACAATATTTAGCATACTCTAAGTTACTAGAAAAGGCCCATAATCATCATTATTTTGATAATTCCTATGATGTCCTCTACTACCCCTTTGTTCATGGTGGGCCTTGTAATCATTATTTTTCTATTGTTCACCTTCATCACGATTGTCCTTTTAATGACATCTATTAGAACTAGAAGAGGAAGAAGAATATGCAAATAAAAAGGACAAAAAAGGAGAAGGACTACCACCAACATGGTATTTGCCACCTCCTCTACACTTTTCATAGCCATATTCATTAGCTTTCTTATTACCCTTATGCTTGCCCAAGCCCTTGCTTGGACTCCCACTTTTACCTGAACCGAGATTGTTGATAGTAGATTGCAACTCCATGTTCAAGCCCCCATCACAAAAATCAAGGGATGGAAAATCTTCATGTTGATAACCCCCAGAGGGAGGATCCTCATTGTTATTTTGGTTGAGTAGGAACAAGGGATTAGTAAACTATTTTCCTTTCATAACCTCATGTGCTTCTCTTAGTGTTGATATCTCCTACATTGTGTTTTAGTAGGACGGTAGTCCCAGTGGATGCCCAACCTCCTAAGAGTTTGGAGCAACATCCTAAACATAGATCAATCAAGAGGCATTACAATGTTTCCCTCCATATCTCACCACTATAGTTGTTCATTCTGGTGTAGGATGAAGGTGAAGTCAAGCACATATTCATTTGGATGAGTATACATCACTTTGCATTCTTGAGGCGCTAGTGGTTTAGTATCATCAAGCTTATAAGAAGAAGAAATTATTCAATAAAAATAAGTTATTAGTGTGCTTAAATTATTATATTTATTTTTAGAATGATTTTGATCTTAGGGTTTATGCAACAATGTTAATGATTTTCACTATACCTAGATAGCACATGTTTCAAACAAAAATAATCTCTGGTAATAGCACCAATGATGAGTGGCAAATACTGCTATGCTCAACCATAGGAATTACTAAGAATTCATGCGTGATGTAGTTGAATGCCATGAATTCTATGCCTTTTGGTACACTAGTCTCTAGAAAGTGAACTTACCCTAATAGTCCTTCATTGTTTTCCCAATTACACTTGTGATATGCAAAGGTATAGTTAAGTGTAATTGAGGCATATGAATTTTATTGTTTTTATGTTTTATGTTTTTGGTGCTTAAAAAAAGGATGGAAGGAATGAATTGATTTAATTTCTAATATAATCTAACTAACTACACCTAACTAATCTTAACATAAGCGTCTGTTCCCCTTTGTTGTACATATCCTGAACATGTTTAGCGCTACTGGGTTACCAAACGTTAAGTGTTATTGGGATTACTAAGCCCCAAGCATATGCTCAAAGTGGTCATACTTATATGCTTAATTATCATTACTTAATCTAGCTTAGTTTAGCTTAGTTGAGCCTAATTAATTATTTAATTACTTAAAGCATTAAAGGAAATCACATAAAACATTAAATGCATAAACAAATAATTAATCTATTTCCAAGTTCTACAAGACTTATCAAAAGGCTCATCTTTATTTCCGTTCACACTACTATGCTCAGGTATACCAATGCTCAAATAAAGATTCACATATTTTCTGACTCTTACTACGGCCACTCAAAAAATATTCCAACTCTTAAATATAAAACTACAAGAGCTCTGCTACAACTATGACAAGACATGCTATAAACATGTCAAGTGAGCATGTATTTCTAAACTTTATTATGGATCTACATCGATGGGGCCTCATAAACATAACAAACGCTACATCAACGTGACCATATCGATAGGGCAACACCACGTTGATGAGGCTGCATCAATGGAGACCTATTGACATGAAACTATGATGCTTTATTGCCTATGGTAAGACGCCTCACGTCCCGATGTCTGCAATCCCTTCTAAGTCCATCTCATCTTACTATATATGTAATCATAACTTGTGTTTTTGTGTAACATAGTGTCATTTTCCCAATTTGGTGCTACTAACATGTGTGTTTTGCTAAATAGGTATGTGTTACATTCAACTCCTTAAGTGCCTAAGGACACTTTTAGATGTGATTATACAAGGGCATTAAGGATTGGAGCCTACTTTGGGAAGGACCCACTTGTATAACTGTCGTGTCTTACATCCATAGAGCAATTCCACATCATCTTGTGCCTTCTAGAATATTGAATAAATCAATAAAAAAACATTTCTTAATCATCTTCAACTCCAATTGGATGCTAAAAATTCATCACCCATTCCTTATCCATCCAAACTACTTAATAAACTTTCATAGCCTGAGATTCCTTCTTTATGCACTTTCTATGTCAAATTCAAGAAAAATATGCATCATTCATAGCCTAAGACCCTCGAGACATGTTTCATATCTTCCAAATGTTCCAATTGACTTATTCTTTGTCCCAAAAAATTAATGAAAAATTTGAATTTTTCACCTCCGATATAGGATCTACAATATCATGCATAAAAATAGTATATATAGTGCAGGGGACTTAGCAAAATTTTCATTTTCAACTTTTGAAGCTAAGAGAGGTTTTATCATTTTTTTTCTTTTGAACTAAGAGCTCTAACCTCCAAACTTCCAATGCTCATAACTCCAACCTCATAGCTTTGATTTCTGTGATTCTTAAACCTTGTTGATCACAGAGCTCTAAACTTATCGTTGGGGGTGCTTAGTGTGATATCACTCAAATTTGAGTCAAAAGTTTCTAACTCCCAGAAGGTATTATAATGGTAAGTATGATAGGAAAAATGAAAATTTTTAACAAAAATCAATCACACCAAAGCCAGAAACACTTAAATAATCCTCTTAATGAACCATACCAACTATCATAAGTCATAAATAAGAGAAAAACAGGTAACTATGAAGGATTACAAGGAAATTAATACCTAAGGAGGTTTCTTTTTAAATATTTTTCTAACTTTGAAATCATAACAAGCTGAGAACTTGATCTAGTAAAGCATATGAGTAAGGAAAGAGTTATTCAATATTAGAGTAAACATTTTAATAATTTCCAACCCCTTAGTGGTTGCAGATAGCCTCAAAAAGAGGAGTAATAGGAGGACCTTCATAGACGGCAAGCAAAAGGCCAAGAGGCGATGGATGAGGCCACACGGGGAAACAAACCCCACACGCATAACATATGAAGCATGAGGCTCAATTCTTTAGTCTTCATCAATAAACTCCTACTACAAGACACTTGGCCCAAGTAGAGGTAGTAGATCCATAAGCACAAGAATAAGGACCGTGCCTCACACTGTCACCAAATTACCTCTAAGTCATCCAAGAAAAAAAAATCATGTTCACTGTGATCGTAGAGCTCAACTTTGGTCCATTCTTGAAATTTTCTCTAAAAATGGTGTAGATGTAACTCTAAGTGTCAACATTATGGGCTACACTGACAAACAATGAGGAATGATATTTGGGAAAGACATAACAATTATAGCATAACAAAGGAAAAGATGCAATAGTTAACATCAAGGGAGTCTCAGTATCCTATTCTATAAAGGTGATAGCTGAAGTCCTTAACGTGCCCAATGAAGGGGCAAAAGTAGCACATCTTTCCATTAAATCAAATATAGATACAAGAAAATTATGGTTGCAAAGATCATATGACAAAGATGATAAATCTTACAATGACCTACTCTTGAAGAAAGGATTTACTTCAAAATCTACAAATATCACCTATTTCCCACAAAAATATTGAATAGGATATCAACATATGTAGCTAGAGGAAGTGTGATTTTAATGGGGAAATTTAATGTTAAAATTGAACACCTCTATTTCCTTGAGATGCAATGATGATTTGAGGAAAAGAAGGCAAAGAAGTTGACACTTCCATTTCCTTACTTCATTAGGAAGTTGTGCAGACACGCTGGAATCCTAGGGTACACCAATGATGTCCTTAGGAAGGCTTAGAATGCTTCCTATGCTAAAATGTTCAAGCCAACACCACCAAAGAAGGACCACATGGAGAAAAAAATAGATGCTAGGGAGACCACTCAAACTACTATGCAACAATAGCAAGCAAGATCTAGTGGTTAGTAGCAAAAGCAACAGTAGTAGCAAGTTCAACTACCACCTCCACAGGCCATCAATGAGTCATCTGCAACAAATTGGAGAGACCATCAATTGGGAAACACGTAAGTAGGCCAACCTGTATAAAGTCATCAACACTGCCATCCAAATACTTTTTACAAATCCTTCTAATGAAAAAATTTCATTGCAATCAAGAGAAGAGGACCAATGATCACAATAGATTTCTAGGAATGCTAAATTGTTCTAAGTGGTGGTAGAAACTAGTGAAGGAGCCACGGTTGTGGTTATGCAGTACCAGGATGTAGCAGGATTTGTAGAAGTGATCATAGATGATATAAATAAATCATTCAATGTACTTGTTATGTTTCTAGTTGATCTTTTAGAAGCCATAGATGCTTAAATGCTAACTAGTATCTCAATGACTCCTATAGATCATGAGGATGTGCTAGACTGGCTACTGCAAACTAGGCAAGTCATGACAAATCTAGTTAACATTTCAAGTGATGTCACTATATTATAGTTAGAACTCATAGCAACCAAGGATAAGATGGTCATGGTAAACACTAGGGCAAAGCATTCAGAAAAAAAAAGTTCACAAATTACAAGAAGATCTTGTACTCCTAAGGGTAGGATGAATAGATCCTACTCCATTTATTACGCCTAACGAGCTAGGGTAGTTTAGAATAGAATAAATCAATCACCTCATGGAGCATAATAAGTAGATTTAGAATGAAAAGGAGAAAGTAGTTTGGAATGCCTCTGTAGTAGAAGCACAAAAATACGCACATGCTAAGACACTCATCATAGTACAAGAAGAAAACAAGAAACTTACTACAAACAACACTAGGTTGACCAATGTGGAAAAGTAGAAAAACGTTCTTGAAGAGAGTATCCTTTAGTTAAGAGAACAATTGATGAGGGTCAACCAAGATATGAGTCACCTAGCATGAGAGAATAGAACCTTCTCAATGAAGGAGGTACACACCATCCAATAGAAATCAACTATTGAAATAAGCATGTGAAAGAATGAGGCAAAAAGGCATGAAAGGATCAAAGAACATTTTTGCGATCAAGTGGGCATGTACAAATTGAACAATGAAAAATAAATTTAGATAGCTAAGGCCCAAATCAATTTAATATCAACACATAATCTAGGTTAGAAACCTATCTTAAATAGCTTTGCTCATGTCCAATAGGTAGAAAGAAAAGAAAAAGACCTACAGATAGAGGACTTGAAAGAATACATGGAGTTAGCTAACCTTCGCTATGCTAACCTAGTCATGTTAATAGTAGGTAGGCCCTAGAATGAACTTAAATAGAAAGTGGTGACCATGTGTGCATTATAAAAAAAGGAGTTTTCAAACAAAAAGGATGCTTCACAAAAGATATATGTGACAAACTCTGAATTAGAATTGGCCAAAGCTAGTTATCAAGACTAGAAAGATGCTACAACAAACATGGCCAGACGAATTTTTGATTATCAAGAGTTACGCAAGATGGCCAGGGCATTTGAAGAGGAAAGGAGGTAGCTTGTAGCATTATATGTCAAGGCCAATCAAGTGTTCGTGTAGCTATCATATCCATAGGATGTATCAGCCCCATCACACATTGTACAATAGACCTGGACAATGCATGATTCTAGAAAAGAGGAAGAGAAACTTTAGGCATTACTTAATAGATACAAATTTTAGAAGCTTGATGATAAGGAGAAGCAGGTAATGAAAGCGCCACCATCACTAGGCAAAACTAACAAATTTTAGAAGCTTCTTCAGTTTTATTTGTTATTTTATCAAAAAGCTATCTAAGTTTTTGTAAAACACCACTACAACATTTAGTGTCATGTAAATCTACCTCCCAATTTTGTAAGGGGCTCTATCCTTATTTTTCTTAACTTAAGAACAAGTTTTCAGTCAATTGTGGAGGTATGATAAAGTTAATTTTAGTCAACAACAATATCATAACTACAATATTGTATCTACAATGTCATTTATTCGATATTGATCACATGCTACATCATCATAGATATGAGATCGTAGGATGTGTATAGCATATAAATACAACACTTAAGTGCATAGATTTGCATAAGTTTTTATTCCATAGTAACATAATTCTTTTAGTTTGTTTTCGTAATCTAGCACTTATAAGTGTGAATGCCCATAGCGTAGTATGACTTAGTACATAATGTCTTTGTTCAAACATGTTGTACTTGGGCACAAGTGTGATCAGAAACAAAGATCAACCTATTTCTGACTATTCCAGCATTCTCCAAGTTTACTGTTTTGACTTAGCATAATGTTTATTGTTTTCCTAATTAATGTTGTATTATTCCATGTACCTTTATTATTACTATTATTATTAAGTAGAATGAGTATGACAGATCTCAAGCACTTAAGTATAATTTTTTGGTAAGCTAGTAGTGCTATCACTTGGTACGCCTAGTAGTGGTACACTTGATATCCCAATAGTAGTTACACAAAGCCAAAGGTGTGTATTGAAGATCAAAAATAGATGCTCATCACCATAGGCTATAATAGATCCATTTACTTGTTTTACTTAGATTTAAAAATCATTTCCATTTCCATTATGTTTGCTAGGAGTAATGATGGCCTACCAACATTAGTATCATATACCTCACTATAAGCTAAACCATACACATAGATTTCACTAGCTCCACGTGGGAAGACAATGGTCTCAAACTTAAACCAATTGCTAATATATTAACTTTTCTTTGTCCATGGATTATGATATGGTCACACATGAACACGTGTGACTTGTATGGTTGGGTGTTGGATTGCTCCACCACTCATCACCTCGGTAGCCATGAGGGTGTTAGCACTTTAGTCGAGTAAGGATTTTATGAATTCTTAGGATTTTAGTTGTACTACCTAATAATCTAATTTGAAATGGTTTTTGGATAAGGATGGTCTACCACTTAGGATTTACAATTTTAGAGCTCAAATGTTGAACTTAACCTAAGTCTCAAAAATCAAAGATTTCAAATAGCATTAAACACCCAAAGTTTAGAAGGGTACTTTTAAAATTTCTTTTAAAGAGTAGCTGGGTTATGTGTGTGATGGGATTCAAACCCATAAAAGATAACATTTTGAAACTTGGTGTGTCCTCCTATACGGTATCATTTTAAAACTTAGTGTGTCCTGCTATTAGCATGTTATTGGAAAGGTCTTAGGTTTGATTTTTACAAGCCCACTATTAAGAAAAGCAATTTGTCAATCTTGACGGTATTTTATAGAGGTATTTCACAAGAAATTTTTTGGCGAGGAATGATTCAAAGATGCAAAATTCTAACATCTCTTAGACTGTAGAGACTATGAAGAATTCTAAAAATTTCAATTTTTTTATCTAATATTTTATATGAATCCTTATCAAAATATATCACTTCATGATATATATTTCTATAGATTATTGGATTTATTGACTCAATAAGGATTTTCTACTAGTGACTTAGGATGTTCTTGAACATTATGAAATTTAAGATTTCCATGCCAATTATTTTTCGTAAACTTTTTTACTTATCAAACTAGCTAATTTTGAAATGGTTTAGAAATCATTGGATCTTAAAGTTTTTATGGATTCACTTAATACTTCTATTGCTTAGGAATGGAGAGTGAATTTTCATTCTTATTATTTTGATTACTCAAAAATTCCTTGCTAGATTCAATTAGAACATCTTCATCTTGTTTTTCAAAGTGTTGAAAATGAAATTGTTGAAAGCATTGTCACACTTCTAAAGATAAAGTCAAAAACATTATTTTGTAGAGATTAATTTACAATAGAAGAAGACGAAATTAAAACTCAAGTTATGTAATTTGTATTTTTCCCAAAAAATTACATATTATGATTTGTGAGGATGTTGTAGCTATTATTTTTGTGAAACGCATGCTATTGGAATTTATCCTCTTCTCAATAAAAAAGCTATTCATGAGGAAAAGAAATAATAATTTTCAAAAAAGGAAAATAATGACTTGAAGATTTTTCTTCTTACAAGCCATCTAAAATAGGCATAAGAATCCATACCTATATTTTTAACAATAATAAACCTAATACTCTAATATCAATCCTAGAGTAGGGCCACTCCAATTTTCTTTCACTTTGCAAAACATACCAAATCCAAATATTATGTGAGATAATGTATTTTCTAGAAAATAAGGAAACTAGCTATCTTCTATTAAACTAAAAGAAGATTAAAAATACAATGGAACAATATCCATAAAACATAAATCGATCACACACTTAACAATATTGTAGAGAATAAGGTCTATAAACACATACAAGATCAATGTTAATGCAAGGCACAATTGATTCATATGTCTTCCTCACACAAGATCAAGATCTAAACAAAGAGAGCTATGGTCAATACCACCACACACAGATGACCATCAAGATGCATACCACTCTTATGCAATCTTTATTCCAACTTTCATGCTAAAAACATGCAATACATAACCCAATATTTATCAAACACAAAGTTAGAACTCTAGGAAAATCTTTGTCATATTGAATTTGACATTCATGACTGTTTTTCATCTTGGAACTGCCACATCAGAACTTTCCATGATCAAACGACACATCTATAGGCTTGATAAGATGGCTGCTTATCAAATAGGTGTATTCAGTAATGGCCCCAAGTATTAGTATTTTTATAAATTTATTCATTATTTTTAGTAGGAATTGTCTCTTCAATATCCCTTAGCATGGTCCCTTTATTTTTACATAAAAACCACAATCATATGATGATATAAACTTTGATATAAGAATTTTCATTCTCTTCATTGCCTCTTCTCTTCTCTTCTTAATTCCCATTATTTTCATTTAATTCTAATCACTATTCTTCAATTATTTTGAATTGAAGCTTCGCAAAGCTCTCTCACAATTTCAAAGATCAACGTTCCTCATAATAAATTACTTTTTTAGAAAATTCACTTTTATTCAAATTAAATTTTAAGCAAGTTTCATCTTTCAAGTAGAAGTTGAATAGTCACATATATGAATTATATTGCTACAAGTTTTCTTCTCTTCTAATCAAAAGTATCTTATTCCTAGGTTGTTCCTCTTATCAAGGTGAATCTATCCATATAAAAATCATCAAAATTTGAGCTTGTGATCTTAAGAAAATAAAAATTTTCATATTAACCACTACTTGTGGTTAAGTCATCGAATTGCAATATAATTAACCATGAGTTCATCATGACTCATAGTACTTCAAAATTCAATTTTTCATAAAGCATGACCTATGATCAACTCATGTTATTAACCAAGATTCATGGTCAACTTGTGATTGCAAACCACAAATTGTGATGAACTTGTGATGAGCTTTAGAAATAAGGTAAATTAACCACTACCTTTCATGTAATCATGGCATTCTTCAGAATCAAACGATGAATCATGGTTAAAGATCATAACTCAAGGTCCACTTGTAATATTTTTAACTTAATTATCTCTTTGTTTCTAGCCATCACAACCTATGAAAAACTCATGTTGTAATAACACAACTTATGGTAAACTCACAGTATAGTGCGCATGAATCATGTTGTAATACCATAGCTCGTGGTAAATTAAATTTGTTAAAATCTTATAAAGTTTGATTAGTTTTTGTAGCCCTAATTAAATTCACACTTCATCAATACTTTCATTTGGTATCAAAGCTAGAACTCTCTAGATTTATTTTAACATGAGTGCCAAAGATATTTTAAAATGCTTAATAATTTTAATGGAACATAGGACTTCAGTTTATGGATTAGAAAATACAATGACTACTAGAAAACTATTTAAACATCCTTTACTTTCATATAAGACTTTGAGAACCTGACAAGAACTCAAATTGGAGATTACGAAAACAATGAAAAAAAGAATGATTTGACAATTTCAATGCTTCTTGTTAGTATTTTTGATATCATACCTTTAAGAATTACACTACAACATCAAAAATAAACAAATGTAAGGACTTCTCTATAAATAAAAATTTGATTCTCTATAAATGCAAGAACATGAGTGCCAAAAATTTGATTCATTTTAGATCTCTATAAATAAACAAGAATGTACATTAGTATTATAAAAATTGATGGATATGACTATGGCTACTCCTCAAGATAGAAGGTGCAAAAGGTTATCTGAGATTTATCATTAGATATTAGATATGAACACACAATTAAAAATATTATATCATCAAAAGATATTAACATGCTAAGCATTGATGAATTAGTAACCTAGATCAAAAATATTCAAATCATAAAGGCTAGAACAACTTATAATGCATATGAGCATACTTATGTTTTAAATCAAAGAAGAAGAGGAGGCAAGTTCAAGGGTAGAGAAAGACAAAATCAAAAATAATTTTAGAAGCACAAAATTTCACAATGATGAAAATAATTTATAGAATTAAAACAAGATTGAGAAGTTCTAGGCATTAATAAGAAGAGGACAAGTAAGAATGGGCTTTGTAGCTTTCCAACAACAATGAGAGGAGAAGAAAACATATCACCTTAAGATAATTAAAAACAACATAACTACATATGCCTTAATTCAATAAATATTATTTTATTCAGATAATTGTTTTTTTGGTTGCTTGTTTATATTTAAAGTTAGAAGAGTTACATGTTAAAATAATTTTTCTACATGGTGATTTAAATGAAAAAATCTATATGCATTAGCCAAAAGGATTTGTTGATCAAAATAAACCTCATTATATGTATTACGTGAAAAAAAAGTTTATATAGTTTAAAATAGGTTCCAAGGCTATGGTACAAAAAAATTGATTCTTTTATGCACAAAATGGGTTATTGTATGAGTGATTTTGATCTTTGTGTTTATTTCTTAAGTTATAAAAATAAATGTAATTTTGTTGTTATATATAGATGTTATGCTAATTGCAAGGAATGATATATCAAAAATAAAACAACCTAAAATAGAGATGAGTAAGCAGTTTGCTATGAAGGATTTAGGATAAGTAAAACAAATTCTTGAAATGCATGTTTATAGATATAAAAAACAAAAGAAATTGTGGCTCAATTAAAGTGAGTATACTAGAAAATTGTTGAAACATTGTAATATGTTAGAAACAAAACCTATAAGTACTCCTTTGGCTTCTCATTTCTAATTATCTAAGAAAAATTATGCCAATCCAAAAAAAATTTACAAAAATAAAAGATATTTTGTATACTTCTATTGTTGGATCTTTATTGTATGCTATGGTATGGACTTGTCAAGATATAGCATATGCAATAAGTGTTGTTGGTAGATATATGAACAATTTTGGTTGGAATCATTCGCTTGCTGTAAAATGGATTTTTAGTTACTTAAAGGCAATACAATCTGCCTATATATGTTTTGGAAATAATAATTTCAATATTTGTGGTTATCTAGATGCAAATTTTGCAACTAATGTAGATCCCATAGGTTCAACTATAGGTTATGCTTTTGTTTTAGGAGACATTGTAGTAAGTTGAATGTCAACATTTTAATCTTGAGTAACTTTGTCCACTATAGAATCTAAATATATGGTATTGAAAAAAGCATGTAAAGAGATGTTATAGTTGTGCAGATTTTTATAGTTTTCTGATGTAAAACAAAATAGATATCAAATTTTTTGTGATAACAAAAGTGTCTTGCATCTAGCAAGGAATTCAACTTATCATGATAGAATAGAACACATTGATATTAAATAGAATTTTATCAGAGACACTATTTAATAAGGTTTATTTTGTTTGCAAAAAGTTCATACAAAGAAAAAATATTGTTGATGCCTTAACAAAAGTGGTAGTAAGGGGTGTGCATATTTCATTTTGCACAAAACAGCTTGGAATAGCATAGACGCAAAAATGCACCTTGGAACTAGGGTATCTCTAGCTTGAAGATTTTTATAAGATATTATTACTAATTTCTAAAATCATCAAAAGATTTTTATGTATCATCGGTACTTAGGATGTAGGGAACTTAAGACATTCCTAAATGCCTTGGATGACAAGATGGATTTTTTGGAATACTATGCAAATGCAATTGAGGATGTGATGAGGGATAGTTTTATGTAAATTAGATTATATTTTAAAAAACCCAAGAGATTATGATAAACTTGTTGGGATTATGATTTGTAAGATATTCTCCATGTTTTCATTGCAAGTTTAATGAAGAGACATTTTCAAAATGTTTTGTAAAAAATAAAATAGTTGTAAGTAGCATATAAATTGTGTTTGAAAGTATTGTATGATGCACCATGTCCCACCTATGTCTTAGCATGTTTTGAAACAAATCTTAGTCCTTAGGATGTCCAAAATTTTTCAAGGACATGTCCTTACATAACACTAGAAGATTGTAATAGAAAAAAGTGTGTAGGTGTATTATGTACAAAGTGTAAGAGGAAGGGTATGGTGAGAGTAGCAAGTTGTGTGAGAGGTAGGACAAGTTGTGTCCTTTGGTTAATTTCTCTAAATAATGGAAGAGTTGTACATTAGTTCCATGGTTTTTTTCCTATTAAGTTTCCAAATAAATTTTCTGTATGCATTTTTCTTATTTTCTTTACTATTTCCATTTACAAATTTGATTAATTTCATAAAAGAAGTTGGGGCTATCAGCCAACTAGCCAAGGATCTATTATCTAGGAAAAAAATTATTTCATCAATGTTTTAATGTTTTCGAGAGCATTTTGTGACAATAAGCGATGCCCCAAATGTTTTTGGGAAATGCCTCTCCTGAGTGCATCTAAATCCTTATTCCAAGAATTCTAGAATTCTCCTAATTTATTCTTGGGAACTCTCCCTTATTTTTACCGACATGAATGACTAGAAAATTAGTAGGGTAAGACCAGCCACTGATGGTAGTGATCACATCATCCACTTGTCCTAGTGGAACCATGATCAACTAGTCCACAAGCTTTAGCCGAATATTGCTTTTCTTCAATGGTGGTCAATTCTAGGCTTGATACATATCTTACTATATCAAGTTCACTCCTGACCTAGAATTGAGTAGAGCCTTTCATAGTTTTTCCCTGGTACTTGAAGGTAAACCAAAGAACTTCCTGGATCAATTTGCTTTTAAGGAACTACTCCTACCTTAATCTAGTGAATAATGGTTCGTGTCAGCATGATAGTTGTCACATTTGTATTAGACAATGATGGAAGCTTGTTGTTTCTTGGAGGATTGAATGTGGATGGAATGGGAGCAAATGTGTTCCCCATTTATCAAAACTTCTCTAGACTTGTTCGAAAGAACAGTTGTTTCCTAGATTGTGGTTCCTACATGACTTCCTCCTCCTACATGTTAACTACCTTAGTTGCATTCTTTTGCTAGGGCTGTAATGGCAGCTCCCCCTTCATTATGGGTGGTGGCACAATTCATAAAGGGTTAGGTGGTTGACTAAATGAACCAGCTACTTGTACATGCATGTACTAATTGGAGTTCATCCTTGGAGATGTTGGCCTATGGTATTTGGGTTGATAATATTAAGGAGTCTAAATTGTTGCATTCCTTGAAGAAATCAAATTTTGGACATAATATTCATAAGGGTCTAGTTGTCGATATGGGTATTATTGTCATGGTGGTGGCATTTCCCATGATTGTGGTTATTGCCACTATTTATGATACTGCTCCTGTCGCTGCAAATAAACTCCACTAGGGTAGTAAGTTCATTGGAAGGTTTCTCAGTAGTTACCTTGATGATAAGGTAACCATTTGGGCATTTTCTTCTTGATGAATCTTGGATTCAGTGCATATGCCCCCATTTCCTACAAATGTGTCATGACAAGGTAGCACCCCTTAGGGTGGTCATACTGGCACACAGAACATCCTTCCTCTTCATCCAAGATTATACTCAAATAGTCTAACACTGAAGCTATCTTTCCATTTCATCCAAAATCTCTTTTCTCCTTCTTTTCCTTGCCTTCGCTAAAGGCTTGCTTAGTTCTTTCCTCCACAATTGTTAGAGCTATTGCAAAATTTTCATCTACCAAATTGTACAGTTTTTTCTACCTTTGCTAAAATATTGATTATAGATTTCTAAATAGGTAGTGTTTTCTTTTGTATTACCTCCTCCAAGATTTCCACCTCTTGCTGATTACATAATTGTACATCTCTTTTTATAATAGATGGATCTCTATTGTACTCCTTAGTTGATTCTCTCTTCTTTAATTCACCCTCTTCCTTTACCTCTTGAGTGATGAATCTCTAGATACGATGGGTAGTCATTTCAAAAAAATCTTCCTTAGGCATAAACCCCAAGGGTTTTCCTAGTTTTGTTTTATAGCCCATCAACAATGTGCATAAGTTGCTCCTTTTGGAAAAATCCATGGCCTAAGCACCTATGCAAAAGTGAATATTATATATCCATTGCTGCATCTAGGGATTCATGGGTCCCTTGCTTCCATCCTTGGATTTTTTTCTTAAGATTGGAAACCCAAGAGTAGGTTTGATATTTGTCATTAAACGGTTCAAGCATGGTACTCCATATTCTAATTGATTCTAGTTCCAATTATCTATACCAGCTTTTATCCTCTTTGACGAGTATCCAAGGGAACAACTTAAGTTTCTTTCAATCACTTTCTATGTTGATGAGCAGTGAGGTATCCCTACGCTCAACCATACGAATATGAGCGTACATGCATAATTCGGTCAAATTCCAAGGACTAAGTGCTTACGCACCTTTGTGGAACAAGGATGGGTTGATCAATCATTATCTTCCCAAGCTTACTTGTATAGTACGATTGTATAGTTAAGTAAACTTCAAGCACATGATTTTTATAATTTTTAAGTTTTTATGTCCTAGTGCTATAAAGGAAGGAGAGAGATAACTAAGTAACTAATTTTTCATTTAACTACTTAACTATGCTTTAACTAGTCCTAACACCAGCATCTATTCTCACTTGTTGTACACATCCTGAACCAGTGCAACACTACTGGGATTACGAAACACTAATCCTTATTGGGTTACCAAGTGTTACATGCATGCTTGAAGTGATCATACTGAGTGTGCTTACATAGGAGAGTTACAAGGTAAGAGAGAAAGAACATTAATTAACTAAGAAAAGAAATAAGTAACAGTAATTAACAATAATTAATTAATCTATTTTGAATGCTGCAAGGTTTATTCCAAAGTTCGTCTTTATTGTCGTACACAAGGTTTTCTCAGGTACACAATGCTCGAATAAAGATCCGTTTACTTTATGACTCCTACTACAGGCACTCAAAAATAGTTTTATCTCTGGAAAGGAAAAAAGACAAGAGTTTGGGTAAGGGACTAAGACTAACTATGCAATCCAAGTGTGCCACCTCTTATTTTATAGGCAATGAGGCAGGCCTCGATATCGCATATGTGATATCGCATGGAAGGCTCCGATATTAAGTATGTGATATTGCGGCTCATCATACCCCCATGACTGAACGAAAAATTATCTTCGAGTTCCTTACAAAATATTGGAAAGGCATGGGATTATTGACTGAATGAGAACTAATAGCGACAGGGAATAACAAACTCAAAGTGCCCAGTGAAC
>MNCI01007628.1:6624-24609 GCA_015680685.1 Gnetum montanum
GGCATGACTACAAGCAGAGGCTCTCTTACAACGATCTTAATAGCAGTTCTTATACGTTGCACAATAATAAAATTTACTACTAAAATGCTCTTAAGGCTTTTAAACACAAGCGCTTCTATAACAAAATTTTAACAGAAATTTTCTATCAGGCATCAAGAACAATAAGAACAATTTAAAAATTCCAAAATTACTTGCCAAGGATGATACTATCTAAACCACTAGCTAGACAATTTAAACAAAATAAAAATAAAACATAACTCACAGGACTATGAAAAAGAGGCTAAAATATTTTCTTTAGCAAGCCATCTTACAAGCAATCATTGACAATTTCTTCTTTACAATGCTCTTCTCCCAAGACTCAAAGTGTGTCTCCAAGTGAAAGCCCAAGTTTGTGATCCCAAGTCTTCCAAAGTGTGTTGTCTTGTCTCCCCCTTATGATCCCCTTTTCTTCTTATCCCTGAAGCCTTTTTATAGGGTTCAAAGGTAGTTACATACTTTAAAATATCTTAGCTATCTTTAGCCAAGCACTTGGAATAATTAAATTAATGGTAAGTCTTCAGCGATGAATAAAATTGCAACTTTGATTTATCGGCATTATCAAAAATATCTCCTAGCTCTGTTAATTTGGTTGTACACCTATCTTAGTGTGCCTTCATGTCTCTATTGCCATGTTCAGTGGACTGGTATGGCGATAACAAATGTGTTGGCGTTAGGCACTGCTGCTGTTTTGGTGTTCAGTTGCTGAAGAGTGGAGGAGGAAGATTTTCCTTGGAAAAATGGTGTGTTGAACATGCAATTTTGGAAGAATAGGCCAGGATTCCTTTGGTTCCAGCAACCAATGACAAACGTGATTTAGGGTTTCAGCTGCCTAAAATTTTTGCCCCAAATTCGCCTAGGGCTTCTTGAATTTTTTTTTGAATCATCTTCCAAATCACTGCCATTGTTATTGATTGCAGATCCAGGGGTGAACGTACTGTGGATCTGCACACTAAAGGAACGTAGAGCAATAACTAAAGATGGTGAAGGGTATGGTAAGTTGAGAAACGGCCCTGCAACTGCCATAAAATCCTCTGTGCAGTGCGCACCTTGCGGGCCTTGCAGAGAATGTTCGGGAAGGTGTTGAAGGCAGGAAGATCCGGAGAAAGCTAAAGCGCTGCATATCGGTGGGAAAAATTCAAAACTAAACATGTCGTAGCTCAAATCCAAGAACTACCATCGCAAAGCTCTGATGAGCGGCAATAACCATAAGAACTCCTCCTCCGCTGTAAGAAAATCTTCTCCGAATCTGCTATTGGATGGTTCACCCACTGATCCACTGCCACGCAGGTGTCTGAGACAGTGTTGCAAAATAAAACATATACTCCACAAAGGATAAAGGTTAACGCAACCAAAAATTAGGCAGTAAGAGACAGGAAATAAACCAACAACTTCAGCCGAACTTAGGAGAAAACAAACATGTAGCAATGGAAGAAGCAAAGTCACTGCAGCCAAGATAATCAACGCATAGCGCAAAGATTGGAGAGCATTTTTATCTGGTAAGATAACCAGTCACATTTTTGAGATTTTCTTCCATGTAATCCACCTTGCGCACATATCCTTGTTCAAATCTTCCTCTCCAAAATACTGCATAAAGCTTTCAGCTAATACAACAATTTTGGAAGAATGAGGATGATCAGTCTTGGGTTGCAACCTGAATGCTGATCTTTGTAAACATTTTCTTTGCAATAGAAACAACAACAGAGGGTAATGAGAAGCATAAATCCATAAAAGATGAACCAGAGAGCACCAACAGCAAACAGAGCAACCCTGTAAACCCAATAGAGGCCCAATAATGGTGATTGGTGAGGTTCCATCCACCAGTGTAGGTATCAAATCGGTTCAGAGGATTAGGCCTTCTAGTCCTATCAGCTGCCAAGAAAAAAAACCGAGCAAAGTCTTTTGGCATCCATGAACGGATCCTCTGAAACTGGATAATTTTTATGTGGAAATCTTATAAACCAACGTTTATACTTGAAATTCTACGTAGATTTTTTTTATAATTCTACTATATATAGGAATGGTACTTCTATATATTTTTTCTTAAATAAAAAAAATGCTATTGTTAACTTATTCTTTTCCTCTCAAANTTAGGTACAATTTGCTCGAATAAAGATCCATTCACTTTAAGACTCTTATTGTGGGAACATGGAAATTATTCTAACTCTGGAATGGTAAAAATGCTATAGTTTGGCTAAGGGTCTAGATCTAGATGGTTGAACAAGGGAAAGCTGCCTCTTATTTATAGGCATGATGGCGGGCTGCGATATTGTGTACACGATATCACGTACGCGATATAACGTACACAATATCGTGACTCATCAATTTTTAAATCTAAATTTGAATTCTGGTTATGATGTTCTAGAGTTACAATTTTCTTTATGTTGTGATGCTACTTTATGATCTACGTTCTAAGGCTATGTTTGCTAAATGTGATAAATGGTTAAAATGGCCAAGAAATAAAGTTGTAGGAATAAATGAAAATGAGTTATAATGGTTGTTTGCTAGTTTTAGGCCATGGTAGGCCATATAGTGTTTGCTAGTTTAAGGCCATGGTGGACCATGCCACCAGTTTAATGCCTTGGTAGGCCACGATGCCAATTTAAGGTCTTAGCAGACCATACAAAATGTAAAATGAAGAGTTTTTTATGACTTGAAGAAAAAGTAAAAAAGGCTTTAAAAGTAAAAGGATGTAAAATAAAGTAAATTATTGGACACCAAAAAATTTAAATTTAAACCTAAGAGCTTTGAAATGGTACCAACTAGTAAAGTGTAAACCAGGCTATTAGGCTATGAATGTTATAAAGTTACATGGTTACGAATGCATAAGGTATAGGAAGGATTAGGAGAATGTATCACTTATGCAAGTGTTTCCTAATCTTTGAGAGATTAGAAAGAGTGTATTATCTATTTTGCATAATCTTATACTCTCCATTACCTTCACTAATGATGTGTAAGGGTAGTTCTTCCCATGGCACATCAATGGATTCATTATTGTTTGCTTTTGTATCTTGGTTCCAGAATTTCTTTCAATTTCATGGACAATGACAAGAGTTTCTTCTTGAAACTTCATTTTGGACCCTTGTGCTACATTGATGTTTTTAACAACTAAGGGAACCATGCTTTCACCATGGGTACTGATTTCACCTTTCTCATAAGGCTTGTGAATTTCCTGGTGAATAGGTGAAGACAAAGCCTGCAATTCGGCTAGCCAAGGTCTTTCTAGGATGAGGTTAAATCTTGGTATCTTTTCTAGCATAAAGAAATCTATTGTTGTGGGGAAAAATTCCCCTACCATAAAATCTAAGGAAATAGAACCTTTGACTGCAACCGTTAATTCATTAAAGGATTTAAGGGCTAAAGTTAAGGTATGTTGCATATGTTCATTTAGGCCCAGACATTCAACGATGGTATAGGGTATGACATTGGTTGCTGCCTCATCATCTACATGTACCCTATGTACTTTATATTGGCCAACACGTATGGTTATAAAAAGAAGCACCTTGGTTACTTTGCCATTTTGGGGGTTTATCTTGATTTCGCTATCACAAAACACCAACAATATTGACTTCAATTCCTTGGGGGAATAGGGCACAATGATTGCATAGATGGACTCATCATTAGTGGGGATGTCCTCACTTATAGGAATGGATGTAAACATCTTGAATAGTGCCTTGTGGTGGGTAGTAGAAGTAATGATCAAGTCATACAAGCTCAAAGTTGTGTTCTTTTCTTCGAGTGATTATTTAACCTATTCCATCACATTAAGGAAGTCTATGTTATTGGTTGTTGATTTGTGATGTATAACTTTCCCATACATCCCAAAATGTGAACTTCATATTTGGGTCATTGTTGTGACCTAGCATCTTGGGTCTCCTCTTTAGGGTTTGGTTCTTTCCATGGTTTATTGGTTGAAGCAGCCTAGGTTGTGAAAGTCATTGGAATAGATGAAATGGAAGTGGGCTTTGGTGGGTCCACTTCCTTCCCTAGATTTGTTTGCTTATCAACCTTGTTCTTAGCTTTTTGCGTAGCCTTCTTCCACTATTTGGTTGGGGATTTCTTGCTATCCCTAGTTGGTTGTGAGGAAGAAAACATTGCATAGGCCACCATGAGGGTTTGTTCCATTGTTGGGATAGGTTGTGTTGTAGAGGGTTGGGGCACGCTAACCACAAAGGGTTATTTGGGGGCTACTAGTGATAGTGCCCTTAGAACAAAGTGGGACCTTTCGGCAAAAGTTGGAAAGCCCCTTTCATTGCGAGGAAGCACCCTAATCACAAATAGTTCCCTCCTAGGCCTTTGATCATTGTGGATGTTGAACACCACTATGATGTATGGGCTATTTTTATCATTTAGGAGGGTCCTTGTATATGTACATTGATTGATTTTGAGGCCTAATAGGGTTGGATGTGTCTAATAAAAATTCATCCCTATCAATCATCCTTTGCAGGTCATCCTTAAGTGCAAGGCAAAAATTAGTATCATGACCTAGAAACTAATGGTAATTGCAAAAGTGGTCTAGCTTAAGCTATTTGGATACTAGAATAATCTTTGATTGATTCAATATGATATTTGGTTTTTTCACACAACCTATCATGCCTATTATGGGCATTCTCAGTCATTTGTTTGTACTAGATCCTATTAGTCTTCAATAGTTGGTCTAATAGTTCTGATGGCTTAAGGGGTAACTTGGTGTAGTTGGATTGGTCTTCCTATGGAAAGTTAGGCCTAGAGGTAGTTGATGTAGTAGCCTTAGAGGTTGATGGTTGATTATCATTATTGGTAGTAGGGGCCTTAGGTTGATTATTCTTTAGCCCCTAGTTGGTTGGCTTAGTCTTCTTGGTCATAGTTGCTACAACCATAGTGTTTTGCCTACCCTTTTTCTTGTCTTTGCATTCATGTTGGATTTTATACACCATGTAAACAGGATCGTGGATGGCTTTAGTGACATCCTCTATGTTCTTAGTTTGGGAAAAGGCTTGACTAAGTGTCCATGGCTCAAGATAATATAATTTTGATTTCATAAAATCATTAACTATCCCATTAAATATAGCTAAGGGATGAGTTTTAGCTATTGGTTTTGGTATCTCATTGATTAGAGCATTCCATCGTTGGATGAACTTCTACACTAGCTTTAGGGATCCTTGCTTGACCTTCATTAGTTGGTCAAGTGTGGTTTCATATTTTAAGTTATACTTGAAATTGTTAATGAATTGTGAAATCAATTCATCTAAGGAGGATAGGGATCCCCTAGGCAATGCATAGTACTAGTATAAGGCTTTTCTTACTAAAGACATAGGGAAAACTTGCATAATCATATGTGGCCATGCTTGTAACAGCAAGCACTAGGAGCATAAGGTAATCAAATGTGTGTTCAGATCACCTTTGCTATTGTACTAGGTGAACTATGGCACAAGGACACTAGGGAAAACAATTAGTGATGGGACTATAAGGCTTATGGGGTCATCTTGATAGAATTCCATAATCCTTATGGTCTGGGATTTTGAGGCTTTGAATTTTCTTAACTCTTTAGTCAAATCCTAGATCATTTGGAAAGCCTGATCTAGGTGTTGGGGTGCTCTTATTAGTTGTGGGGTTTGGATGAAGGATTGAGGTGTACATTGTGAGGGTTCTGGCTTTGTTTTTAGTTGCAAGGTAGAAGGGAGTAGTTGCATCATGGTTGTAGTTTGTGGACCAAATAAGGAAAAAGATGTTTGTGCTGATATCTAAGGCATAAAAAGGAAAAAGGTGGTATGAGATCCCTAAGTCACATGGGATCCCACTATAGGCCCTGTTTGAATGATATGAGAGTTATTGGTAGTAACAACCATCGACGATGACTATGTAGTGAATGGCATGGAAAAGTGGAAGGTTATAGGTTGTAGCACTGAGTATTCTTGCTGCGTAGATATAATAGGGTTGGATCCAGCCATAGTAGGATAGGAGGGGGTAGAAGATTGTGAGACCATGCTCATGGAAAAGACAAGGACATTAGGGGAAGGCTTAGTGGCCTTGGGGGTCACCTATTGGAAGAACCCTCCAAGGATGTTTTTGGGCTCAGATTCTACCTTGAACTCATCCTTCTCTTTCTATTGTTCCTTCTAGCTATTCCTTTTATCCTTCTCCTCCATCTCAATCAATTGAGCTAGGATGCCAGCATAGATATCATTGAGGTGTATTTGATCATACGAGGAAGAGATGTAATCCTTTCCATCCCAGTGTATGAGCTCAAACTCCCTCTTGGCTTCTGCTTCCATACATGGAACTAGCATGCTAGCCCTACATTTTGGCACAAATGTAGTTGTAATCATCTTCATTTATAGACAAAAATTTAGGATGTTTTTCTCTAATTTTCAAAGACTACCTACACTTCATGATAGCAAGGTCCTTGGGGTTGTACACCTTGATGGCTTGTTGGCTGGACCCATTGCCACTGAGTGTGAAAGGTAGTTTGGTCAATTGTTGGGAAGACATGTTGCATGTAGTTATTTTTTGATGTTTTTACTATTTTTAGTAAAAACATAGTAATTAGGGTAAAATATTGTCACCATAGGCTAAAAATGAAAAGGTAGTATGAAGTGACTACTAAGTAGAAATGGAGTTCAATAGAATGGAGTTGAACAAAATTGGTCCTAATGGTAGTTAGCCTACTATTGTCAATGTAGTCAATCAACTACTACCAATGTAGTCAATCAACTACTACCAATGTAGTCTACTAACTACTGTCAACATAGTTGGTCAACTATTGTTAGCATGGTCAGTCAACTACTACCAGCGTAGTATACTAACTATTGTTAGTGCTTAATAGGAAAATGGGCTTTAACGGAATGGATGCCATAGTAAATGAAAAAATGGTAGAAATGGGCTTTTGGCCCTCCTAGCACTTGGAAACTATGGGTGTGAAAAATCAGAGTTGTTGGAATGGAGGAAATTGAAAGATCTAAGTATTGGAATAGTCTTAACCCTGAATCCCAAGAGCCTCCATGAAAATAGGATTCAAGGTACCTTGTATGGTCTTGTCAATCATGCAAGGACTTACAGAATATCAAATGGGAATGGTTTCAAAATTATAAATGTAAATGACAATGTAGAAAGGAAGGGCCTACTAAAAATGATCTACTGAAAATGTAGATAGAAATGGCCTATTGAAAATTTCCTATTGAAATTGTAGATAGAAAGAGCCTACTAAAAATAGAAATAGAAAATGAAATTGCATTTACAGAAATAGACATAGAAATGGAAACTAAAATCAAAATTTGTACAACATGAAACACCAAATTTATAAAAGAATATAAATAAAGATTAAGTTTATGGTGTACAAATTTGTGCCAAGGGCATAGGAAGTTGCTTGCCAAAGCTTGAAGTCCATTGGAGAAGGCTATATCGACAATCCAGTTTCTTTCTAGTTTTGGCCTACTGCAAATTTTCATTAATTTCTATCACATTTGTAGTATGGGGATGTGATTGATGTTGCACGTTTGGAGTAATGAAAACTATGGTGGAGTCTTTGTGTCCAATGTAGTCCTAGTTTCTACCACCAAAGGTCACTACCATGTGAGGATGTAACAACTACAATGGGTTTTGATGGCTACTAATGGAGATGGAAATGGGATAGGATTTATACTGTTAGCATCAATGACAATTACATGTAGATGTTTATGCCTAGTGGAGTACTAGTTTCTACTACTAGAAATGTAGTTAGGCTTTAAATGGGTTTGATGGGTGATGGACATGGTTATTGAAAATGGGGAAAGCGGTACTACTATCAATGGTTGTGCCAATGCCAAGTGCTCAAAATGCAAAGTGTTCTAAATTACTGTATAGGATACCAAAAATTCCAAAATTTGGAACCTCAAAATTATGTTAATGTTGGGATTTTATATGTTAGGGTTGCCATTTTTGGGACTACCATTGATTAGCATTGATGATGGGTTGCAATGGTTACTATTGCTAGCGTAGTTAGTCAACTACTACAAGTGTAGTTGCTATTTGTGGAAAGTCTAGAATGGACTATACCCACAAAACCCATCCATTTACCATAAATGGTAAATGGACTTTTGTGACTATGCTGGTGGTGCTTTGGCTATGACGATAATGGTCGATGATCACCTGTTAGTGTAATTGCCATCTACTACCAATGTAGTTGGTCATCTATTGCTAGTGTAGTTGGTATTTGTAGTAAGTCTAGATACTATAAATAGTAAATAGGCTTTTATGACCATGCTAAAGGCTTTGGAAATGGGTAAAGTGGTGGTAGATGGAAAGATGGGTGGAAACTGTAGAAATGGTGAAACCTGTTATGGAAAGCGCTATTTGCACTAACCATTATTGCCTTGGGATGATGTTGTTGAAGAAATGGCCATCTCAACAATTCCAACGTTGCACTTTTGCTTGATCTTGGTGGTGATTATGTTGACTATTGTAGCTATCATGATTACTGTAGCTACTATGACTACTGTAACTATTGAGCCTACTGAAGCTACTGAGGCTATTGAAAATGGTTCCAACGTAGTTGGGGCTATACCCCTACAAAAACCCATGGAAAGGCCAATTTTAGACATTCCCAAGGCATTTTTAACCTTCCCAAGCCCAAATATAGACATTAAGTACCATTTTTCACTTGGGAAGTGAGGCAATAACAACTTTTGAAGCATTTTTCAGCTTTAAGAATTTGAAATAGTCAAGATTGTAGCTCATGTACCACATATCTTACAGTTACAATGAAACTTTACCTCAGGTTGAAAAGTGGGATTTGCAACATGAATTTTGGAAATGTTTGACATCTAGTTAGCCATTAACCTATAGTTATCTCTTGACCTACCTACTTACTATAGCCCATAGAGAGTAGGCAGTCATATTGTTGCATTTACTTATGATGATGTCATTGTCTATGTGGGCCAACCAAGAGCCATAGTGAGTTGCTTTCCTTGTGGAAAATACCTATGTGATTGTTGGTTACTTTATTCCAACTCTATTATACTAACTAACTAAATAGCTGTAATAATATGTATATAATACCATCCATAATAACATAATATGTTTATATTAATAAGCATGTGTTTGTATTGTTTTTTGGTTATTGATACCAGCAAGATCCATTTAAATGATTACCTACTAGTTGGTAGTGAGGAACTCTTAGTATTTGCATATCGACTGTGTTGCGAGGGTTGCCTAAATGCTAGCATGAAAACCAAAATTTATGCCTTACGCTTTCTAAGTTATGGAAGTATATATCTACATAGGATAGATTGTTCCTAATTGGAACTATCCACACCAATCCATCTCATCCTTAGGTTCAAAGACTCAACAATGTAGAATAGAGATTATTGTGGATCTTTCGTGAAAAGATTCGAGGGGAGGGCTACATCCCAGAAGGTTCAAGCTATCACATCAATCTTTTATGCTACTTCTCAAATTAGTGAGGAATCAATGAAAATGAACAAGGACATGATCCATAGTTGAGTTATAGGTACTACCTATATATATTGACAAGTAGATGCTTGAATTACTATACATATATATTTTTCACATGAACTTCCTCTTCTTGGACATAGAAACAGTTCTCAGCACAATGTAGGTATTGATGAAAATGGTCAAATTGCTTCATGTGAAATAAGTAGTTAATCCCTCCAATCCACCTACTTTCATTTTAATGGAAGAACTATATTTTTTTGCTTGAATTTCTAAAGAAGACTATAGAATAATAATAACAAAAAATGCTCAAGGCCTTTGAATATTTTTAGCTGTAGGTAATGTTTTTTTAAAATTTATTCTAAAACATGGGGCTACACCCTAAGCATGCCCTAGGATGTTGGTTGGAGGTTGGCATTGGCATGTTGGCTACTCAAAATAAGGTTCAGTACCTTTGCTCATATCTCTATATCGGTACTTCTAGATACAAGATATAAACATCTCTATTTTCTAGTCCAAATACTACCATTTTTTTTGTGAAGAATCCTTGGTTATTCCCCATTGTATGATTCCAAAAAACTTGTGGTTCCTTAGCACAATAAAAATAAGAAAATAACAATAAAAAATAAAAAAAATAAAAAGAGAAAAAAACCAAGCACTTTGGAACCACATATTGTCTTGTAAGAGCCCATTAGCGATAGGTAAAACCAACCTAATGATTAGCATATGCTTACCTTAGTGGAGAACAAGGGGAGGAATCTTAGTATGTTACTTACATGAGAGAAATAGGTATTATGTCATTGTGACATTTTCTAAGCATGTCAAAAATGGAGGCTTATGTTCAATTAATAGCATGTGTGTGTTATTGGTCCATTTTACAAATACAAGTGTTGGATGTATAACTTCGAGAAAACCTTGGCTAAGTCATTTGCTTCCATTTGGATTCAAGAGTTTGTTTTCAATGTTCTAGAAAGCTTTAGGTTATGTTTCTTAAGAATACTAATACATTTATATATGAATTTTTTTGCTAGTCTAGTATTATAACAAAATGTTCAATCATGACCAAAAGATTGAGTAGACTCCTAGGTTAATATATGGCCTCTCATTCCCTAAGAACTTAAGTCTTATATCGAATCATCATTCACTTAATTTTGTAATAAAAAATCATATGGGTAAATGTTCCAAGAGAATATTATATCTATATGTAGATAAGCTAATGGTATATCTGCCAAGTAGCTTAATACTACTGAGCAAGTTGGAGCATGTAAAAATGTCTAACAACTAGTTGGAGAGTGGGATATACAAAATCTAAAATGTAAGCTATGTATTGTTTAATGCATCCACACACGTCACTAGTGGTTTTTGTTTCATTATGGTATTTTTGAATAAATATTTCCAAATAGCTATTTATGATATGGATGATGCATGTGGCCTTTTGCAAGTATCTATTGACATTTACTAATGATCGACCTCCATTGTATTTAGTAGGGCTTTGAAGCTACAATTTTAGCTATAATCTAAGGTAATATGCTCAATATCAATTTTACTTAAGAAATAATAAAGAAAAACAAGTAGCTTATGGAACCATTGTGTTTGTCAGCGTGATTTAAATTTTAATAGCTAAATATGACTAGCAATGCTTAGTTAGCTCGGGTAGCCAACACTTGCTATTTATTGTATTATATTATGCTTTCGTCTGTGCTCATTCTCTTTCTAATCCTACAGGATCCACATTATCTTTTAAAAACATAAACTAAGCATAACCAAATAGGATAGTTTAAGGTACTCGTTTGTAATTAAGGCTATCTCCACATATTGGCATCAAATTTTCAAAGTACTATAGTGATCATGAGGGGATCTTTGAAATAGGAATATTTTCTTCTTCAAGTATTTCTCCATCTAGTGTAATGATATTGATTGAAGTATACTGAGTATATGCCATCTTATATAGATGGCTCTAGTATAGGCGATTGAAATTGTTTCTTGGGATCATGTTGCTTATTTCTTATGTTCTTGCACTGTATAAGTGTGAAAGTTAAATCAAATGAAGGAACATGAGTTACATGGGGTTAATTACAAGAATTATGGTGAAGTACATGCAACAATAATTCACTCTTAAGCAAGAAAAACAACTATCTAATTATTTATGAATCTCTGATACCAATCAATACAATTCAATAGAAAAATTCCAATTCACTCTAAATATTTGTGTCTCTAAGTCTCTTCTAGAAATCTCTTATGTTTATCTTCTTATTCTTCCTTTTCTCCTTATGGTGCATGCTTATAATTCCTCTTTGATTTGGCATTGAAATGACTTCAGTTGATGGTTAGAATAATGTTTGACTAATGGTTGCAACATAGGATGCGAGCCACATAAGGTTGCATATCATAGCCTGAAGAAGAATTATGAAGCCAATTGGCCATTGGTAGTGATTGTGACTAGTAGTCTCCATGAGCCATTTTCAATGGTTGAATAATTAAATCCTAATGGCCTAATGATCAATTAGGCTTAGAGGATTACCATGGACTACAAGTTGCATGCCTCTATAGCTCTTTTATTACCTCCAGCTATGGCAAAGGTGCATGTCACATGAGGTTACAACTACCTTTTCCTAATCAAAACATTTGAAGAAACCAAGTCAAAAGGGACATTAATTTACATCCTAACATAGCCCCCAACTAGCTCGTTATCATCTTGATAAAAGAGAGCAGAAGAATGTGCATGAATTATTGAATAACATAATAAAGGAGACATAGCATAAGATCAACACATATCATAATGCCTCATCAGTATACAAAAAGAAGAGAATAGATAGAGAAAGAAGGGAATAACATGCTCAAGTTGGAGAAGTTGACATCTACTGGAGAGGCTATAAGAGCATTCATTGAAGGAGGAAGTTGAGAAGCATATTGTCAAGGCTTCTCATTCATGAAATTGTCCTTTGTGACCTCATCATCCACATAGTCTATAGGGTAAGATTGTTTGGCATGATCATTGTCAGTGATAGGTAAGACCATCGGTATGAACTCTAGATCCACCTACTTATCAACCTATAGAAGGCTAAAGAAGTATCAAACCTTCCTTAGTTGGGAGAAGATGTGACAGCCAAGGATCTATACATTGGAAGCTAGTTGATACTACCTCCTCTCCAACCGGTCACATTGGGCATGTATATGAACTCCATTTCTTTACAATGCATAAGAAAATGGCTTGTAATACATCCAAATAGGTCATAATTTTTGTTTTATATCCTACCAAAGCCTAATCATCACCTGGTGCTAGAATTGCTACTATTACTTCTATGCATAATAGGCCTCCCAAGGAGCCTTGCTGTCATCACCGAGGACACATAGATCAAGGATCGACCTAACCTTGTCATATCATTTCTAAGGTAACCACTAGGTTTAGAAAGTGCATCCCAAATTAAAAAATTGCATTTCATCCTAAGTAATAATCTCCTTAATGGATAGGGCTAGTGGTCAAATCTAGAAATGTTAATATAATGCTAAGATCATTGATGGAAAAGGAACCTTATTGGCATCTCAGACTGCCAACTCTATCTTGGATAGAATGATAAATAGATAGTTGAGGGTACAAGGATCCTCTAAGTCACTCATAAGTAGCATGCCAAATAACATGTCATGTGTGAAGTGAGAATTGCCTAGGACTTTTATCATCACTATCCTAGCAAGATCTGTGCTCTCTAGAGAAAGGTTCTTGTAGAGGAATCATGTCTCATCCATTGCAACTTCAAGAAAAAAACTCATCCAACTGAGTTTTCCTCTCTAAAGATGCTGCTACAAAATGCTCTTTCTCCAACTTACATTTCAAAAACTTGAGTAATAAAACCTCACTGATGGCATAAGAATTTCCATCAACTAAGAATGTTCATGATGTAGCCAAGGTCCTCCAGAATGCCATATAAAAATGACTTGCCTCCTACTCATAGAACACCTCACCTCCCATTAACATAAAGTTGATATTAATGGAACATCAGAGATGCAACAACTGGTGAGTTGGCAAGTTTCATCAGAGGCTTGAAGTTTCTAGGTGCCCTCAATGGTGCTATAGGGAACTTCACCTTCCACTACTCATGCTTGAGACACTTCATTTGCTTTCTATGGATGCACTCTTATTGCACCTCTTGAGCATGTGTTCACACTATTGAATCTGCCAATGCTGAAGCCCATTCTTGTGTATGAGTCTTCTTACATTGAAAAGCGTGAGAATTTTCCTAATACAAAGAAAAACACCAGTACAACATATAAAACAATGTAAAAATAATACCTAGGCTAGAAAGACAGAGTAACATAATGCAAAAACTTAACAAATACATATAATAAATATCTAGCATAATGCATACACATGATGTAAAATACTTAAATAATTGTATAACTAATTAAAACTAATCTTAACAATGTTGGTACCCCCAACAAAGTCTATGTTGTCCTTAACATAGCATAACATCAAAGTGACTAATTATGTCTGACTCCACGGATGGTACATAATTAGTCAAACCCAAAATAGAATGCTATTGAATAGTCCAAAAAATATGCAAAGGGACATTAATAACCATAATAATACATAAAAAGAGTACAAATATATTGAGAATAATGAGCTACCAGTAACCATGTCATGATACATCCTAACACAAGAGCTAAAAACAACTTAGCATGTGGAAATCGGAAATATTTTCAAATTCCGAATCATGAAGAGAAACACATCATCCTAAGAAAGGGAATTTCCATGCTTGAGAATTGTCAAGAGAGTAATACAAAATGATCGCAACATCATTTTATAAACATATGACAACCTTCAACATAAAACACTCCAACTACAAGCTAGCTACTAGTCACATACTAAGGTCCAATTATCAATACTAACTAAAATTGTATTTCTATTAGGTAGCTCATGAATATAATTAGCATTGCACTCATCCTAGGAATACTCTAAATATGGCAATTTTCTCAGCAAAAAAAAAAAAAAAAAAACCTTAGCTTGAATTCCAACATAAAAAATGTAGAGTATATAAAAAGAAGAAAAGAATTTTCAACTAAATACACAATTTGTTAAGGAATAATAGACCTAGCTTGAATTTGAACATCTAGAATGTGAAGTAGATAAATAAAAGAGAAGAAATGCCAAGTAAAAATTTTCAATTACACTTGAAAATAACACATATAGTTCATGATTGTTTGCAACTACACATAATAGAAAATCCACCAAAAAAAAACATGGGAATAAGGAAATTTGGACCTAACTTCAATATGTTGAGTGGCTGAAGAATCTTGAAGGTCAGTATTTGAAGCTACACACACATCTTGAAGGTTAGTATTCAAAGCTACACACATGAGTAGAAGCTCAGCCTATGCTCAATTTAGACTTGTGGCACTATGTGAGGAAATATGAATTGTAAAATTTCGTACACATCTTTAAGTTTTTACTTTTTTAATTGGAGTGTGATTAACTATGAGTTGCAACCATTTGCAACATGATAATGAACAATTAAATGAAATTTTGAGGCACAACTAACTATGGGTCATACTAAAAAGCTAGAAATCACACCTACCCACACCATTTTGGAAGTTGATATGTAAAATGTTAAAATGCTAGGCATTGCGAGTCATAGGTATCTGTATTATCTAAATGACTAAAATTCTAAAATTTTCAAGTACAATGGATTGCAAGTGGTAGTAAGTTGTAACGATAAATTGAATGAGTGGATGAAAATTCAAGTTCAAGGGGGGTGTGGTTTGCATCCCAAGTTCAAGTTCAACTCTCCAAATATATTCATATGTAATTACAACTTGCAATCAACGTCGTTGTTAAACTATGAGAGAGTACGATCACACCATGTTTGCATTTGTTGATCCCAAACTCTTTTGTAGCAAAGATAAAGGAAGCAAGATGAAAAATAGGGTAAAAATGAGGAAAAGAAATAAAATAAAGGAAAAACTTTATGATAGAAGAATAACTAAGGTGTTAGTGCTTTAGTAAACATCTAGGGTGACCACTAATTAACTCTTATAGAATAATAAAAATGGAAGGCACTATCACATTAGACATTAATTTGCACTATTTAACAAATTATTCATGTCTTATGGCATTATACCTCTCAAAAATAAGTAGCCTTTCCTACTTAAATTAGGTGTTGGTGATGAAGACTCCTCATGCATTGATAGGAATAACCTTATCTCGTTGCCATGAATAGTAGGGAGCTTATCATCCAAAATAATACATTGCTTAATAGTTTTTTTTTCTTTTTTTTTTTAGTTTTTAAATATTGTTATGATTATGGAATTATTGCACTACCATTAGAACATGGTTCATGAACAAGGAAACTTTGCTCTTGGTATAGTTACATGGTTTTGATGAGATAAGATTTTCCATTAAAAGGAAACTCTTAGATATGTACATCTAAAATATGTTTGCTTGCTATACTGCCAAAAAACATGGTCCGTAAATAACACAAACTTTTCTCCTGGTATAGGTTCATTTCATATGCAAGTCATTCCCTATGACTACCACTATGGTTCATGTTTTACATATCATGATGTGTCTTATCCTAATTCCCTGATTAAGGAAAATCCAAAGCCTCAAGTTTTTCATGAAATAACATTTTGAGCTAATAGTATGCATAGTGAAAATCAAAAGAAGTGTCCCACTTTCCAACTAGAAAGCTAATAAAATTTATCCATGATATAGAGTTCCATCATTCAACCATTGCTTTATTTATTTTTTACATAAACTTCATAATATATAATTAAAAATTCCTTGAATAAATAACATCCTAGAAATCCATGCCATAAGACAAGTTGGAACTTCCATCAAATTAATTCATTAAAGCACTAAATACCATGAAAGATATGTTTTCATAGATACTATTAAGAATTCATAACAACAATGACCACTACCATGCATAGGTATTAATAAAAATATAATGTATGGCTCATTATACCTATCATCCAATACTTGTAGAAAAATGAAGCATTTAACAACAAAGTTATTAACTTGTCACAACAAAAAAACATTAGGGTAAAATAATATTATAAGGAATTGTTTGAAGCTGGTCCATGATCAAATTAAATTTAGCTTGCTCAGAAGGAGTATTTATTAAATTAGTTGTCTCACTAATAGGGAAGGGATCTTATCCAAAATAATGTTTTATCCATTAACCATCCACATGGAATGACTTAGAACTACTAGGCCTAGAAATGTCAATCACATATTTACCTAAGACCTTGATAACTCTATATGGCCTCTTTCATTTAGACACTAATTCATAGCAAAGTTTTTGAGCCTCATATTAAATAATAAAACTAAATCTCCTTCTTAGAAAAAACTTCCTTAGAATCCACTTATCATGCCACATTTTCATATGCTTCTTATGCAAACATTGCCTATCTAATGCGTGCATATGATCTTCATTTAAATGGTTTAAAGAAAATAAATGAGAAGAAAGAAAAAAACTAAATTTCATTTCCAATTAACATTGCATTTGAAAAGAATTATTTTCTATGGATAGGGAATGTTTGCATAAGAAGCATATGAGAAGGAACAAGACATTACTTACTGAATACTAGTTCATACAAAACAAAACCAAAACATAATTTATATGAAGTAGGAATGGTTCATAATACATTAGGTAAATGTTAAGACCAATTTTTTCTATTACCTCCTACAACTTTCTACAAAATATTTTTGATTTTATTATTCATGCTTTCAACCAACCCATTCCATTTAGGGGGGGGGGGGGGGGGTGGGGGGCGGTGGTGGCTGTCGGACCCCGAAAAGAAGTTTTATTGAAATTAAAGGTGCATCAATTAAAACAACTTGAATAAGTCATAGGGTTAAAGGAAAGGGAAAACTGAGAGCATCGTGAATGACACTTGGGAAACACCTTAGAAATAAATGAGTATTAGAGGAGGACACCCAAGTTGGGGCACAACCAAATGTTCGCACAGATTGGCTTGTTACAAAATAGATTGACATAGAATTAGATGAGGCAAAGAGCTCTCAATTAAGGATAGAGAGAATTCAAATGGTGACTCCACATAATAAAAAGGGAAAAATTCCTTGCAAAGATTATGATGCTAAGTGTAACTAGAACACATAGGTCTTTCCCATAGCTGCAACTGATGAACCAATTGATGACTGTCTAGATTGAACTTGGATGCTTGAGATGTGAGTTGAAAATAGGTGAGGTGAAAGATCTGCAACTTCTCCAACTTGGTAAGCAAACATTTGTTAGAATACTCTGTCTTTTGAAATAGAACATTGCATCTTCGCTTCCAAATATAATATAAAATAGTAGGCCTAATAACTTTCCACAGAAAATTAAGATTAGTAGAAGTAATGTTCAAGAATCTGAATATGACATCCTCTTGAGATAGCTTGTATGATGGAAAAGCTTTAGAAGCCCATTGCCACACATGTTGAGCAAAGGGACATTGCCAAAATACATGGACAAAGTCATCCTATCCACCACATAGAGGGCAATTGGGATTAGGAATCCCTAGATATTCTAGATGTTTTCCAAT
>MNCI01007628.1:24667-41260 GCA_015680685.1 Gnetum montanum
TTCATTGCAGCCGACTCCCCATACAAAGTGTTAAACTCGACCCCTGAAATCCAACGACTAGCCAGCCTAAGACAATTCAAGGAAATAACACCCTTTCGATACCATGAGGTAGCCACCTTAGCATTTGTGATAGTAAGGGGAGTAGGCGAAAGAGGTAACCACCATGGACACACTTTAGAGAGGATAGTANTGATAGTAAGGGGAGTAGGCGAAAGAGGTAACCACCATGGACACACTTTAGAGAGGATAGTAGGGTTGATTTTAACATTAGTCCAGTCAATGTGAGTGTGTAGAATTTGCCAGGTCCTCCAAATGCTTTTGAAAACATGAGATTCGGGAAGAATGATAGTATGGGGGGAAAGGAATCAATTGACAAAATGGATACCTTTCCAGAAGGGCTTATTTTTAGGAAATTCTTGATGAAGCCTTAATTGGAGGAGGGTCCCTATAATATTTGAGGCATCTAAATGTTGTACCAACCACTTAGCAACAAGGGTAATTCCTTGCTTATAAGAGTTCAAAACACCTAAGCCACCCTTATTCTTGGGGAGAGTAACAATAGTCCAAGTGACACGATGAACACCTTTCTGAGAATCCTTGGAGGACCACATAAAGTCACGGAATAACCGTTCTAACTTCTGGTAGGCAGCTTGGGAGGGGGACCAACACGAAGAGCAATACACATGGGTGGATGCGCATATGGACTTACAAACAAGGTATTTACTTGCAAGTGTGAGGGGTTTAGTTTTCCATTTTTCTAGTTTCTTTTGAATTCGATATATAACTTGCTCCCAAAGGATAGATGTTGAACCTCTAAAATGGAAAGGGATTCCTAGAAGCTTAACGATGTCTTGATCCTGAAGCCGTTTCCAATTATAGTTGATCACATGTTTGTAATTGCCCTTAAATATATAAACAGAGGATTTATTCCAACTAATTATGGAACCTAAGAGTGTGCAATATTGCTCCACCCTTGATAAGAGGCGGTGCAAATTGGTGGCTATGTTTTGAACTAGAAAAAAGGAGTCATCGGCGAAGTGCATATTGAGAAGCTGTTGTTGAGAGGAGGAAAGGTTAACCCCAGTGAGAACTTTAGTTTGAATGTCCAAGTTAATTTGATGACAAGGAAAGTTTGATGCGATGATAAAGAGATAGGGGGTGAGAGGACAACCTTGGCGCATAGACCTATGTATTGGAAAGGAAGAGGTAATGTCGAAGGTAGTGGAAATTCTTGCAGTAGCATATGAGAATAAGAAGGTCACCATATGCAAGAACTTAAGTTCAAAACCAAGTTTGATCATAGTCTGCAAGATAAAATCCCACTTAATGTTGTCATAAGCCTTGGCATAATCAAGTTTTACTAGGAGAATATCTTGTCCATCATCCTTAGCCCACTTGAGACCTTCCCACACTGCGACCACATTGTCTAAAATATATCTACCAGGAACAAATCCTATTTGCTAAGGGGATATGATCTGACCAAGAATTTTTTTCAGCCATAAGGCAAGGAACTTCGCCCAAATTTGATACACTACATTAGAAGAGTTATGGGATGCCAATTGGAGATATCGGTTAGATCCCCAAACTTGGGGAGGAGATGAATTACCCCTTGATTTAGATTGGGCCCAAGGGAACCAGTTAAGAGAGCCTTGTTAATGACCTGCAAAAGATCCTTGCCCACCAATTCCCAATGATTTTGAAAAAATTCTATAGGAAACCCATCATAACCAGGAGCCTTTCCTCAACTTAACTTGGAACAGGCCTCCTGTAGCTCCGCCAGAGCGATATCAGTGTCAAGACTTTGTAGCATAGTGGGATTAATAAGGTGAGGATAATTAGGGGTGGCAGCATTGAACGAAGAGATGTCCATTGGGGTAGCTGCAAAAAGGGTTTCATAGTGGTTCTTAAGAAAAGAGAGGATACTATTGTGGTCAGTAATGGTGGTACCATCACATGATATTTTGTCAATAGCATGCAAAGGGGAAGTAGCATTAAGATATTTAAAAAATTCCTTACAGTGTTCGTCTTGAATATTGAACCAAGTGAGCCGACTTTTAGTTAAGGCACTTTGTGCTCGATACACTTCCCAATGTTGGAAGGCAACACATGCTCTAGCTAGCTCCTCGTGAACTAGAGTATTGAAGGAATCTTGGGCTAGTTTATTAGTGAGATGTTCAATAGTTAGGTGAATTTTGTTGTATTCATGTTTGGCTTGAGCAACCACGGTCTTACCATATGAATGAGTAAAGTTTCACACTCGACATGAAGCACGATGCCACCAATTAATCCAACCCACCTAATTTAGGGGCCTAGGTTCGGCATTCCAAAGGTTGGATAGAAGAAGTTGGGTAGTTGCAGAAGAAAAATAGTTGTTGTGTAGTCTGAAAAGATGAAATTTTTGTCGGTCAGGGCTACCATGAATCTTGATAGATATGGAGATAGGAAGATGGTCAGATAAGGTGGCATGATGATGAACTATAGTGGTAGAGAAAGCTTGCCAAAAGGAAAGGGTGGAGAAATAGAACCTATCTAACTTGCTGTAGATGCAAGCCTGCCCAAGAAGGAGATTGGTCCAAGTAAATCTATGAAGGGGAATGCACATGGAGTTGTCTGCCCCGTTTGAGAGGTAAAATCTTTTCTTAAATGCGGATCAGGCCTGATACTTGAGAGTGGGCAATTGAAGAAATGTCCCTCCGAGCTTATCTTGAGAGAATTCTACCATATTAAAATCTCCTTCGAATATCCAAGGCATTGGGGGAGAGAAGTTGCAAGTTCATGCCAAAGGAGAGCCCGTTCTGTGGAGTCATTTGGGGCATATATCGAGCAAATGCCAAAAGGACCATGCTGGGATGAGAAGGTGGCCTAGGAAACTCTATGCCCAGAATTAGAACCACTTTGAAGGATTTTAGTTTTCCAGTAGGGTGAGAGGAGAATGGCCGCACCTCATTTTCCACTTACATGGGATGTTGCTAGAAGTGAGGAGTGAGGAAGAAACTAGTGGGCGGAATAGGATAAAAGGTTGGCTGAGATCTTAATTTCTTGAAGGAGGATGAAATCAAAAGCCAAATTTAGACTAGATATAAAGTTGCCTACTCGCTTCTGTTGAAGCCTATCAGTAAGGCCTCGAATATTCCAAGAAAGGAGATTCATGGAAAAACAAGGGGTAGTTTGGATGAGAGGTCAACGAAAGGTTTGGGAGTCGAAGCATCAGTTTCCTTTGTTCCTGAGAGGAGGGCAAAGGAGTTGTTGATGGGGACAAGGGCCATGGAAGTGTCTAGTGAAGAGGAGTTGGAGGGAGAAGTAGAATGAAGGGAAGCTTTGACTCATTTCCTTCCACTGGCCACCATGAACTCATCTTCCGAGAATGAGTTCTTGACAATGTTTGAAGGGATGACTTGGATGGAGGAGTGAGGACCTAACTGTTGTTTCTCTAGCTTGGAGAGGCTAGACTGAGAAGAGGATTTAGGAATTGTTGGAGGAGGAGATCTGAATTTAAAGGATACTGAGGGTGGGCCTACTGGTGGTGTGACTGGGGAACGAGTCTTCTGAGATGCTACAGGTTGTTTCTTCCTAGCTAAGATAGGACATGCCGAGATATGATGCTCGGCCCTGTGAAAATAGATACACGAGTTTGGAAGGTAAAAATAGTCCACTTTTTAGGTGAAGAGTTTTGCACCAGCAGTGAGGGTTAATGAGGTCTTCCGAAGAGCTATATCCAGTTCAATACAATAACATCGAATTTGAGTTCCATTGATCGCCGTACAATGATCAGAAATAATAGGGCCCAGGATGCTCGCAATGTCCCTCTCAACAAATGAGAAAATGAGTGGAATATTGGGTAGTTCCATGTAACAAGGAATTATATTAAAAATCGGGTCATTGACATTAAAGTCAAAATTCCAGGTGCATGCAATTAGGGTTGCGTTTCTTGTTGGAAACTTTTTTTGAGAGAGAGCCTTTTCGACCTGGGAAGCATAAGATAATTCTACCAAAATTAAGTGACGAGCGTAGTAACGAGCATGAGAAACTTGAATGCCATGGGGCTGAAGAAGGCTATGGACTTGAGTGTTTAAACTTGGGGACCTTGGTAAAAATCCCACAATTTAAAAAAATAGAAAACGAGATGTGAAATCCTTAGAAACTGCTTCAAAAATATCATCCGGTAAAAGAAAATCAATTTGAGGTGAGGTAGATGAACTTCCCTGAGAAAATGCAGAAGTTGATGAATCCATCATTGTGACTTGCCCACGCCTGGGCCACGCGCTTTCCTGACACCAATCTGTAACCTTGACTATAGGAAAACCCTCACCACCAGTGTGCGTGTCCACCCACCATGGGCAAGGTCCGGGACAATGTTGCAGAAAGAAAAAATGGCTAGGAAAAATAGAAATCACGACTAGGGTTGGCCGGTAACGTCAAAGCTGCCTTTCATCCCACCAAACACTGGGCAAGCGATGGACGACGTCGGCACCATAGAAGGAAAAGTGCAGGAGGGCTCAGCAGCACAGTGGTGCCCAATGGAAGAAAAGAGCACCAACAGTTATTTTCAAGATTTAATGCCCACTTCATGTCTCAGGGCTTTCTGCATGCAAGATGGGCAGATTTGGGCAGCTCGGCTGCAACAGCCTGGCCGCTGCGGTGCTGCATTGAATCTGGTGCTCAAAATCGGCTACTGCACAATGGTGCAAAACTGTGGAGTATAATTAAAATGGGGAGAAATCACCACCAACGCGCATTGCAGAGCAAAGAATAGCACCCCAACTGCCCAGCACTGGACACAGAGAGAGATGGAGCAACCTGCAATGGTGTCACCGTGGGCGACAAAGCACAGGAATGCTTAGTGATGCAGAACCAAGCATAGGCACCCAAAATTTGAATCTAACAGTGTTCATCATTCGCTGACCCATTCCATTTAGAATGATAGGAATTAGCAATACGATGTGTGACTCCCATCTTATTTAATAAATTTTCCATTATATCATTAACAAAATTGATGTCTTGATTACTAATTAAAATTCATGAGTGTCCAAAACATGGAATTAAATCCTCTCTCAAGAATCTAACTACCATTTTTGCATCATCATGCCTAGTTGTGTTTTCAAAGATCCATGTAGTAACATAATCAATGAAAACTAAGATGTACTTACATGAATTGCTTGGAGGAAAAGAACAAATGAAATTAATTCTCCAACAATTGAAGGCCTTACACTTCACTAGGATAGGCAACAATGACATGTCTTAGTATTTGTTGAGTCCTCCCATTCACTAGCATTGTTCACATTGCTTACAATATAATTAAGTATCCCTAAAAAAGGTGGGCCAATAAAAACTACCATGGAGGATTTTGTATGAGGTTTTCTTACTTGCAAAGTGGCCTCCACACACTCCATCATGATTTAGAGCAATTGCCTCTTATTCTTGTTTAGGGAGACATCATTAAATGATCTAATTTCTACAAATATTATAGTTGAATGGGTCTTTCTAAATGAACCACTATGCCCTAATTATTGAGGCCTATTTATATCCCTTAGTCTAAGACTTTGGTACTTTGCATATAACTAGGTAATTAGTAATATCCACATACTAAGGATATTGAACTTAGGAATAATAGCTATAGCCCCACAAGTGAACAACTACTCATTAGGAAATGCATCATTAAACATATGAGATGTCTCCAAATTTGAATTATCTTTCAATCTAGACAAATGATTTGCCACTAAATTCTTAGATCCTTTCTTATCACAAATCACCAAATCAAATTCTTATAACAAAAGACACCAATAAATTAACCTAGAACTTTCAGTTCATTTATTATGCAAATACTTTATAGCAACATGATCAGTAAAAACTATAGTATGAAAACCAATTAAATAATGATGGAATTTATCTATGCTATATACAACCACCAACATCTCTTTCTCTGTATTAGTATAATTAACCTAATTAGGAATTAGTGTTTTAGATATATAATAAATAACATATGGGATGTTATCTTTACACTGATCCTATACACTCCAATTACAAAGTCTAAGGCATCTATCATAATTTTGAAGTACTTGCTCCAATCAAGTTCCTATAAAATTGGTGCTAAAGAAAGTTTAGCTTTTAAAATTTCAAATGCATTTTGGAAATCTTTAGTCCATATAAAAGAAACATATTTTTGTATCATTTCCACAAAGGGTTGAGTAATTAATGAGAAATCATTAATGAATCATTTGTAGAAACTAGCATGTCCCAAAAATGCATGTAAACTTTTGACCTTCATGAGAGGAGTAAGATAGGTGATAAGCCTTATTTTATTAGAGTCTACCAAGATTTCCCTCTTGCTGACAATGTGGCCTAACAAAACACTAGTAGAGATCATGAAATGACACTTTTTGCAAGATAATCTAGGGCATTTATCAATACACCTATGCAAGACTAATTCAAGATGACATAAAGCATTAGAGAATGAATCACCATAGATTAAAAAATCGTCCATGAAAACTTGAAGAAAAGAAACAATCATATATGAAAAAATAGATTCATAGTTCTTGGAAATGTAGCAGAAGTATTACATAGCCCAAAGGGCATTCGTCAAAATGCAAATGTCCCCCACAGTATGGTAAATGTTGTTTTATGTTGATCTTCAAGGCAATAGAAATTTGATTATAACTTCTAAAACCATCAAGAAAAGAATAAAGTTTGTGCCCTTGAAGCTTATCTAGAACCTAAATATGGGAGTGACAAGTAATCATTTCTTGTCGATTTATTTAATTCACAAAAATCAATACAAACATGCCACTTACCTAGCTTTTTAGGCACCATTGTAATAAGGATAATTCACTTAGAATTAGAAATCAAATAAATAATAACTACCTAAAAAAATTTCAAAAGTTCATCTTTTATTACTTTCTTCATAGCTCACTTTAGCCTCCTACATTGTTGTTTTTATAGTTTAGCCTTAGCCTCCAAATGGAAATGCTATTGAATAATGGATGAAGAAATCTCTATCTTAAGATCCAAATGTGACCAAGCAAAAGCCTCAAGAGAACCCGTTAAAACCTAAATCAATCTCTACTATTGAAGAGTTAATTAAACTTGAGCTAATGATTAAAGGTTTATTCTACTAAGCAAAAATATATTTTAAGTGAAAAGGAATTTCCTTTAAATCTAAACTTACCTCCTCATCATTCATCATAGAAGAATAATTCTCTTATTTAAATGGATGCTTATCATTCAAGACATCTTCTACTTGAATACATAGGATTTATCTTTTTAGACCCATGGTTACATCTTTGTACTCTTTCAACATCAGTACATGATACGCTTTATCCAAATCACATAATTTAGAGGAAACCATATTTGTTACAACAGAATTAACCATATTGAGTTCATCAAACTAGAATTGGTTATCAAGATTATATAAACTTGACTAAAAAATTCACATTTGAAAGTGTTAAGATCATCAAGTTAGTTTTCACATAGATAACCACATCCATTTTTACCACCATGGGCTTGCCTAAAATTAGAGGATAAATATTATTTAGAGAAGATGTATAACAATCTAGCACAATGAAATCAACAAGATATAGGGTTTTATCCATTTGTATCAAAATATCCTTAACAATACCTTTTGAATAAATAGTAGACCCATTTGCCAAAGAAAAAGTAATGTTAGTAGGTTTAATATGATCATAACCAAATGATTGATAAATATAAAATGACATAATATTTACACTAGCCCTTAGATCTACTAATGCATGATGAAGCTCCCTATTACAAATCATACAAGCAATCATAGAACTACCTAGATCCTTTGCCTTTTTAAGTATCCAAGCATTTAAAATATTTGTGATGTTCTTACCAAGGCTAATATGCTTGGGTATTCTAATTTTCTTCTTCATAGAACAAGGTTCCTTATGGTTTTTAACATATTGAAGAGCCTATTTAATGACTTTTAACAAGGGAACATGTAAGATTACATCTTTGAAGAGGTTTTCTAGTTGCTTATCATGTCCCTCATTTGATTCTAACATATGAGGACAAGGTGTCTGTGAAGGAGAATAGTCATTAGATTCATCTAAATGAACTATTGTGGTAGGTCCTTCCTTCATAGGAAGATTCCTTGCAAATATCCATTTAGATTTATCCTCTAACACTTTGTTCCTAATAGACCTTTGAGAGGAGGCTTGATGATCTACAATTTTTCCACTTCTAGCAACCACATTACATTGATCTATTTTACTTGAAAAAAATATGTGCAATTCCTATCTACCTTGATACTTAGGGTTTCTTACTATTTGTTCTAGTACCATATCTTTAGGTTGTATAGCTTGAATAAGCTTAATTATATGATCATTTTTTGCTACAATGTATGTTGTAAACTCTCATTTTTTTGTAGCATTTGCTATTGAAAGTCATGGCTTTGGTTGGGTCTTTAATATTGGTTAAAATTATTATTATAACTTTGATAATTTGACCTAAATGGAGGATGTAACTAGTAATTTTGGTTTTGATTAGAATTCCATCCCCTACCTTGCAAAGTTGAGCCTTTTTCTTATACACCTTGACTTCCTACAACATTAACTTGTTTTTAAATAAATGGAAAAATGAGACAATCATGGGTAGTATGGTAAGTCTCCTAACAAATTACAAAAGCATAAGGAAAATCCATACCTCTAGCCTAAGGTTAGTTAGCATTATGAATTCCTTCATTAGTACAAATGGATGATGATTGTTGTTGAAACTACGAAGACTGAGCCTACACAATAGTATTAGTAGGCATAGATAAAGATTATATTTGCTATTAATCTCTTCAATATGTTTTGTCAAACCTTTCATCATCATATATTCTAACATATTGGCCTTTTTATTAGTAGGCCAACTCTTTCTCTAATACATTATTTGATCTAATGCATCAAACGCTACCTTAGGTATCATCCACATAATTGTGTTGCAACAAGTAAAATCAATACTCTACATCATGTAACAAGTGTCAAACTATCAAGAAAAAATCCTAACAATTGATACTCTAGAAAGACATGATCTACGTTCCTTACCCTTATGTCCTTAAAAAGCACTCCCAAGCTTATTCATAAGTCTTATTTTCTTACTGTTGGAAGCCTAAAAGTTGTTTCTTTTCCTGATGAATTTTTTGCAAAAGATAAAAATTTATTTAAACATTCATCCTTAAACCTTTCCTAGGACTGAATAGAGTATTTTTTTAATGACATATATCATGATGATACACAATATTTAAAAGCAAGGAAAAAGACACTCATTTTAGTATGTTTTGTAACATTATTACCACATGTTACTATCAATGTATCAAAGGCTTGTATATCTTCTTTATCTGTACCATAAAATTATAGAAATGGTGCTAATTTTTTTATTTTAACAACTTGTCCAATAGGCAACAAAAGAGGGGAAAGAGTGGTAGTTGATTTCCTTCCTATTAAGTCCTTCAATGAAAGTTGATTAGACATTCCTGGATAAGGGAGTTGATTTTGAAATCATAAAAATCAATTAAATTGGTTGCCTAGAGGTACTAAATGACTAGGAAAATGGTGTGATATTTGGTGAAGTCTTTGTTATGGAATTTGTGATGGAGGCATAGGTTGAGGCATATATTGTGTTTGGGCAGCATGCACATTAAACATAGTTTGTACACTTTGGAGAAAATTCATCAATGCTTGTGTATTAGAGTAAGGCTGTTAGGGTACTTGCATAAATGAATTTTTATATGGTATTTCTGGTGAAATGGTTGGGTTGTAAGACATAGAAATAGGTTGTGGATTAAAAGGAATGATGGGTTATGCCATTAGTTGATGAATATGAGCAATATTGGGGTAATTCATATGAATAATAGGTTGTCCAATTTGAGAAATAATAGGGGGAATAGTTGATATGATAGGCACTTATGTTGGAATGGAGAAAGAGTGAGAGATTGGTTAATTAGCCAAAGGTGGTCATGTATTTTGGGTAGCCTATATTAAGGCATTCAACAAGGTTTGCTAAGTGGCTTGTAGATGTTGTTGATGTAATTACTATTGATGTAAAATGTTAGATGGATAATTGGGAGTATTTTCATGGTACATAGCACTAACTTGTGAAGGGGTAGATTGATTGAAAGATGATGGACTAGCAATTTGTGTGATTAGAAAAAAGGTAGATTATGTGGGTGGAGTAGAGCCTAATTAACTCATAGAATTTAAAACTGATGTGTCAAATCCAAATTTATTAGGCATACCAATAGTCATGAAAATTTGATTAGGTTGGGTAGAATTATGAAGTAAGGTTGAGAACTAAGTTCCACTAGTAGTTAGGATAATTGGATTATTAAGTTGATCAACAATATTCATCCTAGTGACTATAATTTCTAGAGTTTATGGATCTACTTGTGAAAGTGGTGGTCCTTCTTGCCTTAATAGACTTTACCCTTGTTGACTTTTGGAACTCCTTGATGAAGATGACTCATCTAAAAATATTAGAATCTTTTTAGTTCTTCTCTCAGGTACATATGAAAAAATTACAGTATCATGAAAAAATCTTTGATCTTTCTCATGAATCCAAACCATAAACCTATAAAGAAATGTTAACTAGAGAAGAAAAAATGAAAGGAAAAAAAATAAAAACAAGAAACCAAAAGAATCATTGAGTGTTGAAAAGTGTTTTATGAATCATTATTATTTTCAAATCAAGAAGAAACATATGAAAATCAATTAATGTCACTTGAAATTTTTAACAATTCTAACATACACAAATTGAAATATTGATTAGAACCCATACATAGAGTAATTAAACAAATAAAAATAGAAATTGAACAAAGTTAAAATTTGAGAGAATATCATCATAATCCATGGCTATCACAACACTATCAAAATCTTGCTTATTTCTTATGTTCCTATGTTGTAGAATTGTGGAAGTTAAATCGAACAGAGGTTTGTGGGTTATGTGGGGTTAATTACTAAAATTATGGTGAAAAATGCATGAAATAAATTCAATTTTAAGCATGAAAAACAACTATATTATTATTTAAGAATCTTTGATACCAATCAATATAATTCAATAAAATAATTCCTTACTCCTCTAAATCTCTATTCCTCTATATCTCTTTTAGAAATCTCTTTTGTATATCTTCTTATTCTTCTTTTGTTCCTTTTGGTGCATGCCTTATAATCTTGCTTTGATTTGACATTGAAATGGCTTCAGTTGATGATTAGAATAACATTTGTCTAATAGTTGTGACCTAAAATGCGAGCTATATTAGGTGGCATCTCATACCCTGAAGAAGAATTATGAAGCCAGTTGACCACTACTAGTGACTATGTCTAGTAGTCTTCATGAGACATTTCCAATGGTCAAATAATTAAATCCTAACAACCTAATAACCAATTAGGCTTAGAGGATTTCCATGGGCTATGAGTTCCATGCCTTCATAGCTCTATTGTTGTCTCCACCTATGGTAGAGGTGCATGTCACATGAGGTCACAACCGCCTATTGCTAATCAAAACACTTAATGAAACCAAGTCAAAAGGAAAATTAATTCATATCCTAACAAAATAGAATAATGACAACATGCTATATGTAATATAGAACATGTATGATTATTTCTTCAATAACATGAACAAGAACTACTACTTCTACTATACTTGCCTATTCAATCTACTATGCATAAGTCATATTCAAGGTGTAGTGTATGATTCCTTTATTATACTATTGATTCCTTTTCTCCATTATTATTAATTTATTTCACTAGTAGCATAACATATTATATGTAAGCAATGACTTCTAGTATCTCAGGAACCTTAGAGTGAAGCCACCTATGATACCTACCTATGGAAGGATCCTGTTTCATACTATTTTTGATAAAGATGCATAGATGTAGTTGAAATGTAGTAGTAGTTAATAGCTTCAATTGAAAAAGTGATTTGGAATGATACAAATTGACATATCTAGTGAGCTCTAGTCATTTAGAAACATGCTTATTATTACAATGCATCTGTTCACATCTTAATTACAACTTACCATTTCAAGTCTTATTATATCAATTACAACATTTTTCATAAAATGATACCATATTTGATATGGAATGACATCATTTTGAAATGGGGACATGATAGTTAATAATTAAACCACCAAGGTATCAAACTTTTATGCTCTTTATGTTTGCAATGATGCACATAGCATTGGTTTTTTATGATTAGTTGGTGGATAGAGCTAGCATGAGGTATGTGGATTGAATGATGATGAGACATCTTGGAGGTTGAAACACTTTCAAGAATTTCAATTGTAAATAGGGAGGTCTGATAACCAAGTTAAGGAAAAAGAGGAAGCTTGAGCCCCTTTAATGTAATTTTGATGTAACTCTAATTGGATTCAAGAGTGAAAGAAATGCCTAGAATTCCTCTCAAAGATGTTTCCATGTAACCCTATTTCATTGTAATCCTAAGCCATTCTCATGTCAAATTATTTATAGCCTAGCATATGGTATAAATTGTAATTCATAGCATAAATCACAAAATATGTTATGAACTATGCTAGCTAGCATAAATAAAAATTACGTTAGTAATTATACCATCTAGCATAAACTAAATTTATGATGCATGTCATGATAGCTAGCATAAAAACATGAAATATGCTATAAGTTGGCTAGCATAAACCATAGAAAAAGCTACATCATGTCTATTAGCATAAATTTCAAAAATGCTAGGGATGATTCTAGAAAAATTTTCATGTGAAAGTCAAGAAGAAAAAAAATTAAGTGGCTTATAAAAGCATAAACCAATGCCATCTTTGGGGCATCTAGACCTTTTATCACTTTGGCATCTTTGAGCATTAGGGATCTTTCAACACTTGAAACTTGTTGTAACTCCCAAAGAGATCATCCAACATAGAATGGATAGAGCAAGGTGACTTTGTGATCCTAGTGAAGCACACTCCATCTGTCAATGCCCCAAATCATCTAACAACAATTTCATAGAGACTTCCAAAGTCTCTATTGTAAGGCTTGAATGAAAATTGGAGAATTCTAAAGTCTTTGTTACAACTTCTAGGTGCAAATCAACATTGTGAAACACTTTTGGACAAATAGATATGTATTTTCTAAACTTTGATTTTTAGATTAATATAATTTTGTAGTGTTTTGGACTATTTTTATTACTATTTTTTACATTGGATATTTATTTACTTGCAAATTTGGCACATTAATTGTTGTTCATGTATCTCTCATTCGTTCATGCTACTCATGTTAAGCTAGTAATAGATCTCACAGTCTTTTGGTGATCAGCTGGATCATCAAAGGTGTCTCAAATCTTTTGGGCCTATAGATCTTGAGGTTAACCTATTTTGTATAGAAGAAGGACCTTTCCCTATTTTCTTTGCCAAAGTGCAATCACTAGTTTTTGCTATTTTCATTTTAGCATATTTGTTGTGTAATTGCCTATTTTTGATATTTTTGTTGTAGCATGATGGCCTATGAATTTTCTTGAGCATTTAATGCACTAGCATATTTGCTATTATTTTAGTGTATTTAGCACTAATGTGAATATCCACTCTTGCTAAAAGTGCCTTTTGCATAACGTAAATCTTGGATCATGTTGATCCTAAAGCATATTGACATTTTAGCCTTTATTTTCATTTATTTTGACAAAATTCCTAGTTTATATTAAAGTTAAGTATGCTATTACAAAAGAGGCCATACAAAAATATGCTAAAGCCTATTTTCACATTTACATTGAAGTTTTTTTTATTTTCTACATTTACAATAAAGCCTACTTTTAAATTTACACTAAATCCTTTTTATTTTTACATATACCTAAAGCCTATTTTGACATTTACATTGAAGCCTTTTTATTTTTTCATTTACACTGAAGCCTATTTTTATATTTACACTGAACCTACTATCTTACATTTACAATATACATTGAGGTTCTACATTCACATTGTTGTGACCTACACCATCTTTGCAAAATCTATTTATCCTTAATTATTTATTCCTTCTTCCTAAACCATTTTACCTTAGGACATCGTTGACATGGCCAGGAACTAGGATTTTGCCTATATCTATAATCCAAAAGATCCCACTATTGTTGAATGTTGACATTCCCTTGGGCATTTGGGTCGAAGCCCTGCACATGCTAATATCTATGAAGAATACTATGATTTTATTTGTGCTAAGATACAATATGGTCTACACATGCCACATAAGGCATTAGAATCTAAATGCTCTATGAGCACATCCATAGAAATGGGAAGGAATACATTCCTTCCCCTTATGACCACATAGAACTGTTGGAGTTGTATATGCATATGCTAGCCTAATTGGTTGACATCTATGATGAATTCAAGGCTAGTGAGAAAGCAAGTTTAGAGAGAGATCAGGATGATCAAGATGGATTAGGGGGATATTATGAAATTGATCCTCACCTAGAGGATATTTTGTAATAATCGATCCTTGATTCATCCATGTCTAACCTGTTGCATTCCACTTCTATGATAAAGTCTTGGAAGCAAGTTGGCCTACCAAAATCTACACCACTATCAACATACCCATGAACCCAACTACTTAACATGCATTAATCAATCAACCAAGAGAAAATCCCAAAGAAGACATGAATAAGGGGCCTAAGCAATACATGTTAAAACATGAAGTGAAAATTCTAGGAAGGATCGAGGAAGTTAAAGCTACCAAGGTTGAAAAATCACAAACCAATGAAAAGGAATTCCTCATGGCAATGAAACAAGTAAAAATATTTCTAAAATAAAAGAACACATCATTGAGCCTCTACAAATCAGTTATGACCTTCCTTGCTCATAGAGAAGCATTAGTTAAAATGTTGACTTCTATCTCCATGAGTAAAAGCATGTCTAGTAGAGAGGAGTCAATTCAATTTGTTATTATGACACCTCTACTTAAAGAAGGCCAAATACATTTCATGCTAATGTTTCATGACAATGAGGTTAAAATCAATCCTCAAAATGGTAAAGTGTTGCTTGCCCCCCTTTTCATTACCATACCTATTAGCTAGTACAAAGTTCACCATGTTCATGTTGATGATGGAGAAGTTACAAATGCAATCCCTTTGTTCATCGTTGAATGCTTGGACCTAGTTGAAAACATGCAAGAAAACTCTACTTCCATTCTCAAATCCTTCAATAGATTGCGAGTAGCATTAAGAGGTTTGATTTCATTAGACTTTGTTGCTAGGGAGTGATTTCTTACATCTGCTAACTTCTTGGTAGTTGAACAAACACATGGTTTCAACTTAGTTCTATTACTTTCATGGTTAGCAGGAGCATAAGAAATCTCTTCCACTATTCACTAAGAAATATACCTACCTTATGAAAGTGGTAAAATAGTAATTCATGAGGACAACACGTTTTCCCTATCAGTTAACAATGTTGATATCAAACAAGGATTCAAGGCGGAATTTAAAGATGAAATTATCATTACCAATGATGAACCTGATACTAGGGGTGGAATTAATGATATTGTAAATATTAGCACTGAGACATTAGATGAAACTTGAGAACAACTCCCATTTAGCATTATGAGTGAAGGAAATGGGGAATATTGAATCATGCAAGAAGAGCTCCATGAACTTCCTAATCTATCCAAGATCAAGAAACAACATTGTAATTAATACTTATACCCTTGCATACCAATGATCTCTTGTTTACTTTGATAGTATTGCATTATTTTTTTAGTTTTTACTTTTATTTACATATTTCCTTCCAAGTCTATTTTCTACCTATTCTAGTATAGTTGTATTTAAAATTACATTATCCTTTGATTCATATTTATGCTCAATTTGCAGTTTGTATTTATTATTTTATGCAAAAAGATAAAATATAAACATATATAAAAATAAAAATGAAATAAAAATTGTAGTAAGAAAGTGGCACAAAACTAAAATGTAACAAAGTGAACCAAAATATGAATCAAGGAGTTTATAAAAAAATACAATGTCTCTAAAAATCATAAAGGTTAATAAAAAAAAATAGTATAAGTTAGTAGCCATAACATATCAAAACATTATAGATCATGTGCAAAATAATGTAATCAAGTCATAGAAGAGGAGGGATGTTTCCATAGCCATCATCATCATTGTCATTACCTAGAACTTGCAAATAAAACAAGTAAACATGTGACCACCAGTCATATTAGTAATCATGAATTGTCGCAACCAAAAAAATTGATCACTAGAAAACTGATAGATCTCGTGTAGTAGCCTCAACCCTGAATCCCTAGGGCCTCTAAAAAATGGGATTTGAGATGCCTTGGTGGTCCAACAAATCACCCAAGGATTGACGAAATGCAAAATAGAGATTTGAGAAAATATAATGCAAAAATTACAAATTTGTAAAATAGAAAGCAAATGTAGATTGTAAACAAAAATGAAACTTTAGAACTTTACTAAAAAAATAAAGAATAAGTTTTAGAAATACGTATAAGAAATGCCCATGAAAGAGCAAAGGAGGATTTACTAGAATAGGAGTTCAAAGCCTATTGAAGGTGATGTGATCTACTCCATGATATGGGTACCAAGTCACTCTTGTGCTTTTGAATCTCCTTTGCTACAAATTGTAGATCTACAATTTGGGTTACT
>MNCI01007628.1:41285-63279 GCA_015680685.1 Gnetum montanum
GGGTGGGCGGCGGGCGGTGAGAAAAGTGAGAAATTTTGCTACCAGACTACTCCACATTGGGGGTTGGGGATCCTGAAAATGCAGCATTGACACCAAAAATCCATAAGTCTTAGGGGGGTTGCAAAGGATACAATGCTTCCACATTGGGATTTAAGAGAATGCAAGCATGGGAAATTGCAAGGACTCTTGAATGCTTAAAATGCCTAAGTGTGGAAATGTCAAAAATCTTGAATTACTAAAGAGTCTAGAAAAATGCCAATGGTATAGAATTGAAAAAAGTGTGAACCTTGTAAATGGTATTTGAGGCTAGTTTTTATAGGTTTGAAGCCATGAATGGTGTTGTAAAATAGTTGTAATTTTGCTACATAATTTCTAAAAATCAGCTGTTAAATTGCTACAAATTTTTGCTTGATACAGGTGAGATGGATACCCAAATTTGGAGGGTTACCATATATAGTAAGTGCAAAACCCCCATGGCCATTCCATTTACTATAAATAGTAATGAGGACACACCTTCTAAGTTGGAGATGAATCTTCCATGTTGAGCCTTCTACCATGCTCATTGAAGTGGTTGATCAACATTGGAATGCATGAAGTGATGAAATTTGACTTTTGTGGTTTTCATGCTGGGGGCATGCAGTTTCCATGTTGGGGTTGGAGCCTCCATGTTGGGGGAAACTTCCATGCTAGTGGGGTGAGGAAGATAAGGTTTCCACACTAAAGGGGAAACCTCCATCCATCCATGTTGGGGGTAGATGAGATTTACCCCTTGGAGATATTTCTAGCATAGAAAAGTGTATACCCCCCATAAAGCCCATCAAATTACCATTTTTGGCTTTCCAAAATGCATTTTTAACCCCCCCTCCCAAGCCAAAATATAGATACTATGTGACTTTTTTTGCTTGGGGAATGGGACTTTGACTAGTTATGAGGCATTTTTTAGCCCCAAAGATATGGAATATGTGAGATTACCCCTCTTGTATTACAATCTTCACATTTACAACAAAGTTTTATCTCGAGTTTCATGGGGTGAAAGATACATGATGAAAATTGGCCATAACATGTATATTTTTGTGGTGTATAAATGCAACATCATTTCCAATTGATTTTAGTAGGTTAGGTTTTACTAGTTTTATGCCTTAGTAGGCCATGGTTTAGTGATACAAGCCTATTAGGTGCATTTGGCATCAGTTAGGGCTATTTTTGGGCTATGTGGACATGAAAATTGAGAGTTCTTAAGCTTCCACACTAGCCCCCCCTATTTCCACTCTAGCTAGCATGGAAGAAGTGGTCCTCAAGATAGAAATCAAGAGAAGTAGGTTTTGGGGCATCTAGAGGCCCAAACGTAAGGTCTCGGGGCACTCTAAAGGTAGTGTAGGATCAAATATATTAAAATTGGATACTTTGAAGGTTTGTAAAGGCCAAAAGCATGTTTTGCAGCCTTCCCCATGTTTCTACACTAATGAGAGTGGAAGAAAAGGGGTTTAGATTGGTGAATCAAAATCTTAACCAAAATAGGATCAAATGAAGTTAAATTAACAATAGGAGGCAAGATCTAAAACTTATGCATCCTCTAGCTTCATTTTGAGGTGGTTTGAGTTGATTTTTGGTGTTAAAACATGTTGAAATTGCTTTCCCCCTCTTTCCATGCTAAGAATAGTATCTTCAGTATGGAAGAATGGGAGAACACTTGTTTCATGATTTCAAGATGATTTAAGAGCACATCGACTAGGTTTCTAGGCTCCTAGGACTATAAATCATGATTTTGCAAGTTTCTTACTAATTTTGGGCATGTTTGGAGGTTACTCATGGGAATCTAAGGTCTCATCCCCCTATTTCCATGATGGGGGAGTTTCTACACCATGGAAGATTAGGGGAAATGGGTTTTGAAGGTTAAATGAGAAAAATCTTCGGACTATGAGGTCCTAAGCTTTTTCGGTGTAGATCTTTGGCTTCTGGGAGTGTCATCTTGCCATAAAAAGTGGAAAGGTAGTATTCCCCCATATTTTGACATTGTCCATGATGGAGGAAATTATCTCTAGCATGGATGGGGTAGGAATATCAGATCTAGGCCAATTGGATCACAATCAACTATGCATGTTAGCTCTTAGAGCTATCGAAGTTAAGAGCTAGGATTCTAGGTCAATATTTGGTAGTTTTGATTATTCCTAGGTTATTTTTTGGTGTTATCCCTCTTTTAAATGCTAGGTCTAGGGATGCTTAGCATGAAAGACTAGGGTGAGTAGCTTTGTGGCCATTTATGATCAGTTTTCCAAGGTTTGAAGGCTTCAATGGGTCTTGATAAGATTTTATTGTGCATGCAAGATATTTTGATGTTATCTTGAGGTGTCTATGGACCCCAAATGAGTTTTCCATCTTAGTCTCCATGTTTACTATCATGGAAGAGAGGTTTCCCAACATGGAAGAACCACAAATCTCATATCTGGACTAATTTTTGGCCTTAATCGACTATGCATGTAGGCTTCTACGGTTGCTAGGGCTAAGGACTAGGGTTTTTGAGCTTCTTCCCTTTCTTTCATGTTGGGGATGGTATGATAAATGTGGAAGATTGGAAGGAGTAGAGTTTTAGCCATTTGAAGTTACTTTTATAGGGTTTGAGGGCTCTAGAATATGTAAAACTTGTCTTAGGATTTGTGTAGGGTTGTAGGGTGTTTGTTTGATGTGTCCAAAGGCTATTTTTTGATTCCCCCTAAAGTTCCCCCTACTTCCATGTTGGAAAATGTGGAAGAGGGGGACTATCAGCATGGAAGAACTAAGGAACATTACTTTTTACCATTTTCTATCATTTTTGGCTTTTGCTAGTGTTGGCTATCACTACCTAGTGTCAAAACTTGGTCATTTCGAGGGTCATTATATTGTTTTTGATGTTTTCCCATTTCTTCCATGCTAGGGTTCTCATGCTTAGCATGGAAGATTAGGGAAAATTTATTTTTGGCTATTTATGATCAATTTTGGTGAGTCTAAGGATTTTGGGATGCACAAATAGGGTTGTAGGACATACACAAGGCTTTTTTTTGGCATCTGTTTAGGGTATGTAAAAGTTATTTTTAAGTTTCCCCAAGGTTCCTTCTTGCTTCCATGTTGGACAACATGGAAAAGGTGGATCCTAGTATGGAGGAACTAGGGAACCCTTCTTTTTGCTAATTTTCATTAGTTTTGGCTATGCATATGTGTCCACAAGGTCACCGGTGTTAACTATTGATTCCTAGGGTTAAAATCTAGTCACTTTGATGGTTGTGAGAAGGTTTTTAGCCTTTCCCCCTTCATCCATGCTAGGTTGAGGATGCTCAACATGCAAAACATAAGGAAGGTAAGTTTTGATCATTTTCAATGATTTTCATAAGTTTGGTGGCTTCAAAAAAGATTGGGTTGCTTCTAGAAGTCAAATTGCATGCAAACTTCAATAGTTTTATTTTTCCCCTTCTATCCATGTTGATATTAAAATGCTTAGCATAGATGAGGTCCTTCCTAGTGTGGAAAAGCCTTATGGAGTTTATTTTTGTTGGTTTTTTGTAGTCTAGTGGCTTTTAGAGAGGCTGTTAAGGTTTTGGTGCCAATACAAGGTAATTTAAGGTTATTTTCTTGCTTTTGGGACCTCCAACTGACCTTCTTAGCACCATCCACCTTGTTTCCATGCTAAGAAGTGTGGAAGAGGTCTTTCTAGTGTGGAAGAATTAAGAAAGTTAGATCTAGACCAATTAAACATCCAATCGACCATGCATGTCAGCTTCTAGGGTTGCTAGTGTCGACGGTCAATACTAGGTGTCAAGATCTAGTGGTTTGAAGGCTCTTAGATGCCTCATGCAATCTTTCCTTCCTTCTTCCACATTGGGCATGATGGACCTAGCATGGATGAGAGAAAGATGATAGTTTTGTGTAATTTTTTGCTACTTTTGAGGTCTTTGGAAGCTCTATAAGGTTCCAACAGGGTCTAGGGATTAGTAGGGTAGGTTATTTGGCTATTTTGGGTCATAAATTAGGTTGTCTTCAATACCCCCAAGGTTTCCATGTTGATTCCATGCTGGGAAACATGGAGGATGAATTCACTAGTGTTGAACAAGCTATGAATGGAGAATCAACTTGTTCTAAGGTCATCCTAGGCTACTGGAGGGTTATGAGGAAGTAATAGACTTTAAAATATGGTTACTAGGTAGTCAATTTAAGAAATTTTAGTCTATTTCCCATCCATCCACGTTGGGACTATGATGATTAGCATGGATGAAGCCTTCCCTAGTTTAGAACTATTATATCCCAAGGTTTTGACTAGTTTCAACTAGGTTTGGTGAGGTTCTAGGGCTACCAAGGATGCTTGGAGGGGTTATGGGTCATGTGGGCCTATGTCAGGGGTCAAAGTTGGGCTAGATGGGTGATGGGGGGTAGGAATGGATGTTACCCCCTTTTTTCTATGTTGGGTAGTGTTGCCCTAGTGTGGAAACCCAAGTTGTCCAGTTTTGGCAAGGCCTAGCGCCCTTTTGGGAGCCCAGGGTTGGAAAAGGTAGGTTTTAGTTACTAAAAATGGCTAAAAGGTTATGTTTTAGTGGCTTTAGGTAGTGGTAGGCATATGTCTAGACTAGGCATAGCTTTCCTAATGTGGATGCATGGGAGTTAAGGTTGAAATATTATTAAGGGCGTATGGTGGGGCCAAACCAAAAATTTTAAAATTTTAAATTCTTAACCTAACTCCCACCAATCTTCCCCCAGCTCCCCCTCCCCCCCCACACTTTAGTTCACTTAGAGTTATGGTGCACTAAACAGGAAACTAGGCTTTAGAGGTCGATGTTTTAGGTTTATGTTTGATTTTTATGGTTATTTCTCAAAGGTTTTGGTTATAATTCACATTCTTGACAAGTAGCACATTGGTAGAGAGACAAAAAAAAGATTTCTTGTTGTAGAGAGTACCAATATTTAGTGTGGGAGCCTTCCATCTCCCCTATACCTAGCGTTGAACCTCCATTCCTTGCTAATTTCAACCAACATTGGTGCAACAACTATGGTGCCCAAGTAGTATGGAGGGAAATGTAGAAATCCTAGGATTTAGAAGGTTAATGAGGAGGAAAGGGATCTATCAGGGCTACATAGACCCATCTAAATCCAAGATTCATTGATGATTGCTCCAAGGTAGGCAATCCTAGCCATTTTTTTGCTTAGGTTTCTAGCCATTTTGCTTGTTTTTCTTACTACGTGTGGGGCCATTTTCTTTAGATCTATGGTGATAGAGAGGGCAAAATGAAATTCTATAAAATACCATCTCCTATTTTGGCCATTATTATGTATAACTATGGTCTTTTCATTGTTTTGGCTTCAGTAGATTTCATTTTTAAAAATTAGGCTTGTTGTTTTCATGCTTTTTTCCCAAAAATTGGGGGTAGGGCCATTTTTCTTAGGTCTAGGCTTTGATGTTCATTAAAATTTAATTCTAATGAAATAATACCTCATTTTTGATGTTTTTTTTAACTAGGTATGATTTGATTTGGCTTTTTTGGCTATATTTCATGGTTATGTCAAATTAGGCTTTATGAATTTTAAGCTTTTTGCATGAAAAACGCAAGCAAAGTTGTGTATTTTTTATTACAACAACAACTACATATTCTTAATATCTAATGTTATGGGTTTTTATCCCTATGTTTAAGCTTTCTAATGGCTATTTTTTCACTCAATTTGGATTAACAAAGATGGAGTTATGGCTGTTTTCATAAAGTCATGCAGTTAGGTGTTCTATGCCATTTTTTAGAATTTCATGTAGATTCATGAAATTTTACTAAGTAAACAGAAATGGTATTAGCTAAGTTTTAGTTATGAATAGGTGGGTCCTAGTTTCATATTTCCAATGGAGGTGGAATCACTTTGTTTGGACTAGAAATGATTTTTTTATTAATCTTGTGTCAAAAGGGGGTTTGTACCATCTTTAGATTTTTATCCAAATTGATGAATTTTTTTTGTATAAATGGAAAGGGCTATAAATTTTTGTTAAATGTAAGTGCATAGGGCTTGATTCAAGATTTAAAATTATGGTAGAATCACTATGTTTGAAGCTTAAAATTTGTTTTACCAACCCTGTACAAAACGAGGTTAATGGTGACAGTTGCAGTTTGCTAGTTTTATCTATGTTTCATGTAAAAAGTGGTTATGTATTTCTAGTTGTGATGTTCATGGCTAAAAAGCTTGTGATTTTAGGATTCATTCCATGGTAGAATCATTGAAATTATAGCTTATATAAATTTTTAATGAGTTTTCTAGATAAACTATATGAATAAGGTTAAATCTTGGTTGTAGCAGTTTACCCCTTTGGGAATGAATGTGATTGACATGTGTAGAGATTTTTGTTGTTACCTCTCATGTATATGGGGATTGCTAAATATGTAGAAATTATGTTTTAAAATTTTTTTTAAGAAAATTAAATGCTTTTACTATTTTTAACAAGCTTTTTTTACTATGGCTATTTTTTCTAAGTTTTAATGCTTTTTCTAAGTTTATGCATGGTTTAAATTAAAGCCTAATTCTGGTTATGAATTTTTGGCTATGAAGTAAAAGGCTATGAAAGGTCATAATTATTCTTTTTGTGTAATTTCTTAAGAAAACTTGAAAAACACCTTAGAGCCCTTTGCAGGGGCTAATTTCACCCCCAACTAGGATGTTTTTCCACACTTTTTAAGAAATTCTAATTGATCAAAATGTTTTTGCTTTGCCATGTAGGGTCTTCTTGAAGCTCATACTCATCATTATGGAGTTAGTGAACATCTTATGCTATATTGACCATTCCAAGGCCAACACCCCACTCCTTGACATGCCTTTTGGAAAGGTATGAGTGTGGTTCTAGCCTAGGACAAGGGAATTCCTTGCCTACATCCTACAAAATTTTAGTGTGATGCTATGGTCACACTTTTTTGTGAATGTGGCTATTGTGGAGTGGGATTCTAGCTGAGACATGGATAATGATTCCTTGCCAAATCTCCCCTTCGATATCTCTAGTATCTACAAGATTGCTACTGATCTAACAATGTTGTGTGCCAGAACTTAATGGAAGATGGAGAGGTCCAATGAATACCTATGAGAACTGGTTATGGCCTTAAGGAAGAAGAATCAACAATAGGAGGAGGTGATTAGAGATCTCCAAGACTGCATGGTTTTTGTGGAAGTCCAAGTGGCTGACTCAGGGAAATTGCAAACCAAAGATATCATGTAGGCCTACTGCTGGCATATCATTTGGGGAAAATTAGTGCTCTTATAGGAGATGGCTAAACAATAGATGTAGATGAACCTCATCTTCTATAAGTTCAAGGATTGGAAAGATCACTGTGCTTGGGTTCTAGAGTGGGGTAAGAAACAAAAGGTCCACAAGCGGTAGTGCAAGGCAAATCATGGGGCCTACCTCAAGTGGCTCAAAGATGAGTCAATTGAACGATGTAAGAGATAGCTGTTCATCTAGGGGATCCAAGCAGAGAGTGCTTATTAGCTTTTTAAGAGTACTCTCATGATGGAACAATCCCCTACTCCTTAGATTACCACTACTGTAGGCAAGACCTTTGCACCTACTATTACCTAGGTGTCTCCTACTTGGACTATAGTAGATAGGACTGGCATCCTTTCTAGCATTGATTTTGGAGATGTTGATTGAGTCAACATCATGGAGGACCTGATCCTCCATTGTTTAGAGGAAGGCTTTTCACATTTATTCCCAAAAGTTATGGAGCTAGAATCTTCATAGGCTTGATATATTTTATGTTTTATATTTTTAGTTTTTATTTATAGTTTTGGCTATTGGTTACTAACATGCTATGTATTGTATTTCAAGCATCAGTAGACATTGGTGACCCCAACGGTGAGGATGAGAATGATCCATGACTTCCTCCTCCAGATGCTTCTCAACAACCTCCATCAACCTAGTCTAGCATGTTGGTTATATATATTTGTTTTACTATTTATGGCTATTGTTAGCTAGGACTATGTAATAGATGGTTATTATTATTATTATTTTGACATCTTTACCACACAATGTGGCCATGGCTATGTATATTATGAACATTTTAAATTTAAATTTAAAATTTTAGTTTTATTCTTGGCTATATATGTTATTGTTCTAGTGTTATAAACATTGTAAATGACTATGTTCATGATTGCTAGAAAATTAATAGATTTGGCATAGTAGCCTCAACCCTAAATCCCTAGGGCATCCAAAAAAATGAGATTTGAGGAACCCTAGAGGGTTCAGAAAATCACCTAGGGACTTATGAAATGCAAAACAGAGAGTTGAAAAAATATAATGCAAAAATTACATATATGTAAAATTAAAAGCAAATAAAGATTGCACATAAAAATGAAATTTTAAAAGTTTGCTAAAATAATGAACAATGAGTTTTAGAAATATATACAAAAAATGCCTATGCGAGAGCAAATGAGGATTCATTGGGGTAGGAGTTCAAAGCTTGTTGAAGCAGATGATGTGATCTGCTCCATGATTAGGGCACTAAGCCATTCCTAATTCTTTTGGATCTCCTTTGTTGTAAAATATAGATATGCAATTTGGGTTATTGATGGGAAGTGATAAAAGTGAGAAATTTGGCTACTAGATTACTCCACGTTGGAAGTTTGATGTCCTAGAATGTAGCATTGACATCAAAAACCCATAAGTCTTAGGGGGGTTCTAAAGGCTAAAATGCTTCCACACTAGGATTTAAGAGAATGTAAGCATGGGATATTGTAAGGGCTGCTTAAAAATTTCCATGTGTGAAAATGAAAAAAATTCTTGAATTGCCAATGAGTCTAGAACAAAATGCCAATGGTATAGAATTGCAAAAAGTGTGGAATCGGTAAATGGTATTTGAGGCTAGTTTTTATAGGTTTTAGGCCATGAATGGTGCTACAAAATGGCTATAATTTGGTTGCACAAGCACTACAAATTAGCTATCAAATTATTAAAAGTTTTTGCTTCCATGGCTATTCCATTTACTATAAATAGTAACAGGGACACACCTTCTACATTGGAGATGAATATTCCATGTTGAGCCTTTTACCATGCTTACTGAATTGGTTAATCAATGTTGGAGTGCATGGAGTGATGAAATTTAAATTTTGTAGCTTCCATGCTAGGGGTCTGCAGTTTCTACATAGGGGGTGGAGCCTCCCCCCTAGGGTAAACTTCCATGGTGGNTAAGGATTGAGATGAGATGCATTGACAAAGAATACAAAACACCACTACAAGTTCACCACCAACATTTTATCTCCACACTTAATCTAGTCTTGTTGAACCATGTCGAAGAGTGCTTGTGATGATGGGATAAGGCTATGATTGAGATTACTATAATGGTCATTATGCAGATGGTCATGAAGGCTAACAACTTTACTAGCCATCTGACCTTTTGGTAGTTTTCTTTTGGTTGGGTTTCATTACTAGGGCCAGTTTTGATATGGTTTTCCTGTTGAATGAGTTGCATTACACTTGATGAACTTGGTTTTCCCATTGAACAAGATGTGTTATGTTTAGTGGACTTTAAAATTTTCCACCGAATGAAGTGTGTTACATTTAAGTGGACTTGAGAGTGGAGCATGATAGAGAGATATCATATGACCGTAGTGCATGAGTGTCAAATATAGGTTAACATTGTATTTTGTGATTAGGTTACTAGGTTGGTCTCAAGGAGGGGTGCTAGATGGAGGGTGATGGTACAAGAAATCGTAACACAATAGGACAAACTCACCAAATCTTGTACATCAAGGTCACATGGTGACTTGTTGTGGTAATGATTTACATCCTTATGATGGCTTTAGACTTCATCCTGCAAACAAAGCTTTGAAAGGGTAAGAAAACCAAGTAAACAGAACATGTTATAATGCTACAATATAGATATGCTACATGAAATGATAAAACCAAGCTACCTAGATCATCATTGTTACTATTTTAAGGCCATGTAGGCCATGGTACTAACTTAAAGCCCTAGAAGGTTATGGTGCCAATTTAAAGTCATAGTGGATCGTGGTGCTAGTTATCTCAACAGGTTGTATCATCAATTTTAGGTCATGGTAGGCCATTGAAATTAGGCTTGCTTATTGATGATTGTTAGCTACATGTAGCATGGATTTATATAGGAATGATTGACTAGATTGCCCAGCTCATTACCATCCATGTTAGCTATCTTGAATGCATAATTCCCATAGGCTTTGGTGGTAAGGAAGGGTCCTTTTCAATTGGTTGAGAATTTTTCTACACGCTCATAGAAAGCTTTGAGGACGAGGTCATCTTCCTTGATCTTACACTTGGTCAAGTTATGATGATGCTGTCACTTCCTCTCTTGATAGTATTTTATGTGAGCAAGCACTTGCATACATTGCTCCTCCATGAAGTCTAGGGCTACTTTCTACAACTCTTTGTTCCACTCATTGTTGATGAAGTCAGTCAAGGCTTCTCAAAGTGAAGGCACTTGTAATTCAAGAGGTAAAACAACTTCAGAACCATAAACTTGGCTATAAGGGGTTACACTAGTTACCATGCATGGACAAGTCACTCATGCCATTTGTGCTTTCTATTGTTGAGCATCTTCTTGAGAAAGTTGATGATGGCCTTGTTTCTTGCTTCTGGTTGGTCATTGGCTTGAGGCTAATAAGGAGATGAGAAAGAATGCTTAATGCCTAAATCATGATAGAAATATTTTATTTCTTGGCTACTAAATTATGGTTCATTATCCATAACTATGATAATGGTTATGCCAAAATGGGCTATAATGTTATCTAGGATGAATTTGTAGACCTACTCAGATGTAGTCTTCCTTAGGGGAATAGCCTCAACCCACTTTGTAAAGTATTTGGTTGCGGTGATGATGAAGCTATGCCCCATTGAAGACTTAGGTGTTATAGGTCTAATGATATCCAACCCCCATCATTAAAATGATCATGTTATTTGAGTGGTATGCAACTTAGTTGGTGGTACATGTATGAGGTTTCTATACTATTGACATGTGTCACAACATTTAACCTTCTACAAGTAGTCATTTTTCATATGGGGCCAATAGTAGTCTAACCATCTAATCTTACAGCGATAGCTCTAGGTCTTATATGTCCTCTACAAACACCCTTCTGAACCTCCTATAGGACTATTCTAGCTTCAGTTTTACCCAAGAAATTTAGGAGTATGCCCCCATAGGATTGTTGAAATAATGTGCTATTACCTACAATGACATACTACTTTGATCACTTGTGTATAGTGTCCTTTTGAGCAGTAGTCAGGCCTTGTGAGGATTTGCCATGCATAAGGTAAAATCTGATATCATCATGTCACTCCTTAGCAAGAGTAGTATGAATTATGACCACAAAGGTATCGTTAGTGTTCTGTGTGATTGGAGTAGCATAATCCATGGTTAAGGTGGACAACTTACTAAATACATCTAGTATCACATTAAGGGCTAACATTGCAATTACATCAGCTATGACATTCTTGTTTTGGGGTATGTGTTGGATATCAATGTCTATGAATTATTGTTGTAATTGCTTCCCTAGGTCATGGTATGGTTGTAAGTGTTTGTATGTACATGCATAGACCTCGGTCACTTGGTTGACTAGAAGTTGTGAATAGGCTTTGATCATTAAGCATCTAATTCATAGGTCATGAGCTACCATCACCCCTCTGATCAAACCCTCATACTCTGCTATGTTGTTTGTGCATGGAAACTCAAAATGATAGGCAAATGATCAGATTTCAATAGATAGGAATGTTACAATGGCAACGACATTGGCCTCATGGGATGTTGAAGCTCTATCAAAGTGCATGACTACCTCATAACCCTCAGGTACTTGGCTAACAACATTAATGTGTTCATCAAAGAGCTTAGGATCTATGGTTGCTTGATCATCAATGGGTAAATTTGTAAGTTGTACAACTATAGCTTGACCTTTCATTGAGGATTGAGAGATATAATGAAGGTTAAACTCAAAAATTATGGCTTTCGATTGGGCTATACTACTATTTTCATAAATGTTGGTTGTTATGGCTCTAAGTATGTTATCCTCACAAATGACATTGACTCAGCTTTTGAGGAGGTAGTGTCTCCACTTCTTTAATGAGAAGACTAGTTGATGAGTAGCAAGGTACCCATATGTTCACCCATATAAATCATAATCATCCATGCATGATCTAGTCAAATTCTGTAGATTTTAAGTTCTTATGTACACTGGTTCTAGGATGTGAAATCTAATCGTGACAATCGTTTTCTTCTCAACTATACTTGTGGACCTGAATTGTATGGTTAAATATACTTGATGTACATAATTTTTTATTATTTTATATTTTATTTTTCTATGATTAAGAACAGGTTGAAATGGAATTTATAATTAATTTAACTTAATCTAATTATTGATCAATAGCTAACTATCCTAACATAAGTATCCAATCCCACTTTCAATGCACATCTTAAACATGTATAACACTACTGGGTTACCAAACAATAAGCATTGCTAGGTTGCCAAGAGTCATACGCATGCTCAAAGTAGTCATACTTATGTGCTTAATTAATTGACTACTATTGACTCTAATTAGCTTACTTTGGCTTAATTACATGAAAAAACTAAAGGAAATTGCATAAAACATTAAATGCATAAATAAAGTATTTAAGTTAGCCAAGGTGCTACAAGGTTTTATTAGAAAGCTCATCTTTATTTCCATACACATTGCTGTGCTTAGGTACAATAGTGCTTGAATAAAGGTCTATACACTTAATGAATCTTGTTGCAGGCACTTTGGAAAATATTGTAGCTCTAGAGAAAACAAATTGCAAGAGCTTTGCTATGCTATGACAAAAACTATCTATCAAGACTATGTGCCCAAGCATTATATTTATAGGCCATCATATAACTCACAATATTAGATATGTGACATTGCATCTTGGTGTTCGATATTGGGTATTTGATATCGCATATCCAATATTGGAGCAAAACTAAACATGATTTATCATACCCCCATGACTAAATGAAAGCTCATCCTTGAGTGAACAAAAGAAGGAACAATTTCTTTACAAAATATTGGGCAGGTATGGGATTATTGACTGATACGCAAACTTGACTTAGATGAAATAGATAAATTCTAAGTGCTTGAGTGTATGGATTTACAATAATTTATAAAATTTGGTGTTCATGACAAGAGAAGTGAACACCCTAGACAAAAATGACATCCAATGCCTCTGGTAGCTGAAAAGTAAGGGAGAAGATTCAACGACCATGAAGGGTCATCATCACATTATGTTGCTACTTATCCTATAGTGAAGATAGTCCTACTTCTATTCTATGCTTCCCACTACAATCACAACAAAATCACAAGTTAGTATGTTATGTGTAACAGATCACTTTTAAGTACCTTATCTCGTTGGTAGTTACACTTGGCTGGTTAGTGATTATGGTGGCATGATTTCATTAATAGTGTTATTGGGAAGGTTGAAAATAGGTGAAATGGATAAGTGGTCCATTAAATTTTGAAAAGTTCAAACACGATGAAATGCTTGAAGAGGATTTAACAATTCACAACAAATAAAAAGAGGATTTCATTGAAAAAGTTGTGAAGATGTGCACAGTTGGATATCATTGATGCGGCACACAAAAGGATTTGATTGTGAGGACATGTAAGGATAAAGAAAGTAACTAATCCAACCAAAAGGAATGTAATTGGATCCTTCCCAAAGCAGACACAGTCCTTTTATTATCCTTGCATAACTTCAAACTGAGAAGGTTTTTGGCCCCATGGATTATTAATGGTTATGGAAAGTTAAGGACAAAAACTCAGAAGAAGCTACCTAGGAATTTTGACACATCAAACCAAGACATAAAACAAGAACATGAAACCAATAGTGAGGTGAGACATGAAAAGCACAGATGGAAGGGAGAGAGTGGAATGGAGTTCTTGATTAAGGTCACATGAAGTCCCTTGTGAATTTTGTGGTTAAATAACCTAATAAAATCCATCCTTAATCTAGACTAGAACCAACCATATTCAATGACATCACATCACCATTCTAAGACCATTCCACCCTCCTGAGACACAAGAGTGCTCACCTAGAACAACCACCATTCCTTATTAAAGAAGAAAAAGAGAAGTAGGAAGTGAGGAAGGGCCTTAGTTATAGGGGACCTTTAGACATGGGTAACATTTCTTTCTAGCCTCATAACCAATGCTTGTAGTCCATTTATTTTTTCTAAGGGGTGTGCTTTGAATTCCCATAATTTTTTTACTGATGGAAACCATACCATGCAAAGACTTATTTAACTTCGTGTTATTGGTCGACACGAAATGGTTAGAAATGTATGAAAACAAACATGCATGCAAGTAAGCAAAAAGGCACAGAGAGTACTGAATCCCCTTGAAGTCATACCCTATTCAAACCTTTGAATCCTTTCTAAATCTGGAAACTACCAAAGTCATAAGTTCGTTAAAGTTTTATTAATGAAAAAGAGACCTCACACTTCTAGAACAAGAAAATTTATAGAGTTTGTGGATGGGTGGATGTTATGGACTCACTACTTGTTTCATGAAAAAGAAACCACATCCTAGTTATTAGTAACAAAATTTGAAGTTAGAATCCAAACACCAATAATTAAATAACTTGATAGCACATGCCCACATCAATCAAAGACATTGTACCTAGTTGGCAATAAAGCACATTATTATTAAAACATAATAAGAAATTCAAATTAAAAATAAAGGAAAATATATAAGAAAGTGTAAAATATTTAGGAAAAATAAAATGTACTAATGATGTTGTAAAAAAAAACTTTGAAAAATTAATAACGTAAAAACAAAAAGGTGTAAGATAAAGAATGTGTAAAACAAAAAGTTATAAAAATAACAAGCTGAAAAATAAAAATGTGTAAAACAAAAAGATGAAAAACTGAGGAGCTACTTATATAGTTAGCATGGATGGCCATCTCTCCCATGACTAAGTTAAAAGAAGGAGATCTAAAAGATTAAGCATGGTTGTCCATCTGATGAGGCGTTTTTTGCACTAGCTTACTTAGGCTCATGGAAAGGTTTGACTTGTGTGTTGACCAACTGTTTCTTGTTTGGACTCTTAGGTTTGTAGATCATCATGGACCCATAATGGAAAGTTTTAAAAATGATATAAGGTCCTTTACACAATGTTTAGAACTTAGTTTGTTGGGGTACATGTGTGGGGTTCTAGTAGAGAACCTTATTTCCTAGTTGAAATTTAACTCTCCTAATTTTAAGGTCATGGAACTTTTTGTTGAATGCCTTGTGCAACTTGTTAGATGACAAGGCCAACAATCAGTTTTCATCTAACAAGTTAAGATTCATTAATCTTTCTTTTTGTGCTAGACTTAAGTCAAGGTCAAGGTCATAGGCTATTGAAAGTGTATGGAGTTTGGATTAAATAGGAAGTGTTGGTAATTTTTTGTACACCAACTCATAGGGAAAACAACCTATAGGAAGTTTTCATGTTGAGTAGTAGGTCTAGAGGGCATCATTGAGTTTTGTGCTCTAGTCTTTCCTATATTTGCTGACAATTCTCATTAGTATCTTTGTAATTTCCCTATTTGTTATCTTAGCTTGACCATTGGCTTGGGGGTGGCAGGGTGTTGTTAGTTTATGTTCAACCCCCAAGCATTGCATAAGTTTCCAAAAGGTAGTACCTATAAAGTGGGTTCCATTTTCAGAAATTAATGCATGTGGCACACCAAACCTATTTACAACATTATGTTGTACAAACGAAGTAGTAGTAGAAGATGTATAGTCAGTGATGGTTGTCGCTTCTACCCATTTCATACAATAGTCAACAATGACTATGATGTACACCTTTCCATTTGACATGGGTGTGATGGGATCCATGAAATCAATGCCCTAGATGTCAAAGGGCTCCAGTGGTTGAATCCACTATTGAGATCCCTCTATTTGAGTAGTCATTCCACCATTTTATTGGTAGCATTTACAAGAGTGGACATATTGATGAGAATGCTTGAAGATTGTTGGCCAATAGTGCCTTGCCATCAAAATTTTAATGGCCATGCATCTCCCAGCATAGTGGGCCCCCACAAGAACCTTCATGAGTGTTTTAGAGAATGCGTAGTTGATCAGCATCAAGGACAAACCAACAAACTAGGCCATTGATGGACACCTTATAAAGGTGTCCGTTGATCTCCATGAAGCATTTTACTTGGTGAAGAAATTGTTGTTTCTTTTGATGGTCTAATCCTTATGACGTCTCTTGAGTGAGAAGATAGGTGAGAATGCCATCATATCATTTAGGCTCAATGGGAAATTGGTTAGTTATAAAACTAACAAAGAGGAGTTCATTAAGAAAAAAATTAGATAGTGGACTTTTGTCCTCTTTTTTGTCCCATTGTAACCAAGATAAGTAGTCAATGATCATATTCTCAATTCCCTTTCGATCTGCCATCATAAGATCAAATTCTTGTAAGATCACCAACCACTGTATGACATGGGGGTTCACTATTAGCTTGTTTATCAGGAAGTAGATGATGTTGTGTTCTATGAGCATGAATACTTTGTATCAAAGCACATAATATCCAAACTTCTTTAGAAAAAATACCACTACCATCAATTATTTTTTTGTGATGGTGTAGTTCAATTGGGCACCCACAATGCTTTGGCTTACACAGTGGATGTAATATGGATTTTTCTTGTTGTCCAATTGCATGAGCACAACTCCCAAGGCATAATTTGATGCATCCATCATAACATAAAATGAACTGGACTAGTCAGGTGCCTATAGAATTAGAGTTTCTACAAGTTTCTTCTTTAGTTGCTAGAATGCTTTTTTACATTTCATGGTCCAGAAAAATGGAGCATCTTTCTTTGTCAACTCAACCAATAGTTTTATGATCTTAGAGAAATTATTTATGAATCGTTGGTAATAGCTAGTGTGTCCAAGAAATGACTGAACATCTTCAATTATTTTTGGTTGATGGGTTGTTCCTTGGATGACCCTAATTTTTTCAGGATCGACCTTAATTCCTATTTGTGATATTTTATGCCCTAATACATGCCCTCCTGGACCATCAAATGAATCTTTTGCCAATTGATCCTAGGTTTTGTCTCAACACATCTTTCCAGTACTTAGTCAAGGTAGTCCAGAGCTTGCTCAAATGTAGCTACATAGGTGGAGAAGTCATCCATAAAGACTTTCACATCACTACAAATTTTCTATTGAAAAATGATTAAGACTAGGTGTTGGAATGTAGTAGGAGCATTGCATAGATAAAAAGACATATTATGATATGCAAATGTCCCCTAGGGATTCACGAATGTTATTTTGTCCTAGTCCTCTAACTTGATTTGGATATGGTTATAGCCATTATAACTATCCAGAAAATTGTAAAAGAAATGCCCAGATATTGTGTCTAAAAATTGATCAATGAATGTCAATAGAAAATCATCCTTGAATGTTGTCATATTTACTAGTTGAAAATCAATGTAGATCCACCACTTGCCATCTTTCTTTGGCACAATCAGGAGTGGACTAATCCACTCTATCTATAATGGGATAGATAAACCCCACCTTGAGGAGTTGTTCAATTTCCTCCTTGACGATCTACTTTAGTTTGGGTTCAACTACCTTTGTGGCTGCCTCTTTGGCTTCATGGTTGAATTGGTGTAGATATGATGCTAGTATATCCTAGGATTAATCCTTGTGAGTTCAGGATATGACCAAGTGAAGGCTACTGACCATTTTTTAACCATATTCAATAGCATCTATTTTTGTTATAGAGCAGGATTGGCATTGATTATTACTAGCTTTCCATTTTTAAAAAATACATATTTCATGCTGGTCGATAAATTTTTTAATTCAAGGGAGTATTGCTTGAAATTTTTAGGAATTTCCAACTCTCTCCAATAGGTATCATCATCTGCATTATCAAAGAGTTGGTGATGAACTTGCTCTAGTTTATTCATGCCTATAACATATGCATATGTTAAGCTCTTAGTAGGTTCCATGCAAAGTGTGGTGCTCTTAGAATCATTGGTTAGCGACTGGGTACCCTCTTGTTTTGTGGTTGCTATGTAAAGAAACCTTTGAATATCAGCTTCTGGTGCACACTACTTGTACGTAGTGATGGATGCTTGTTTAATAGGCTAGAATTTCTACTATACGTGATGCATGGAACTTGCTTTTTCTTGATCTTCCTAAATGCATTTTCTTTAGATATTTCTAGGGAAATATCTCTAATGCCCATTCTTGCATCAGCGGTGCTTAGCCATGCCCTTCCCATGTTGATTGGGAAGCCCCCTTTGTAGTTATTCACCTTGATTACTAGGAATTTAGTGGGATAAGACCACCATAGTGATCATAATGTCTTTTAGAAGTTCCAATGGAACAATGATGGATTGGTCTACCAATTTTAATCTGATATTTCTCTTCTTTAGAGGAGGCAGGTTTCATGCAATATACATCTCATGAGAAATCAAGTTGACATCAGAATCTAAATTAAGAAGAACATTTCATAGTTCATTTCTATCAATCTACAAATAAATAAGAGGACTCCTAAGATTTGCTAATTTCCTAGGATGGTTGCTAGCATGGATCCAATTAAATACAACATAAGTAATTATAATAATATGGAATATGTGTAGGAATAGGAGGAGGATAAGGTAAAAGGTGGTATTCCTTCTTGCATGTAGAGAATGAGTTCAATAATAATTAGGATGGTAGTAGTGAGGTTGGAAAGTAAAAACATGAGTGGAAAAGTCACATGGAGATAAGGGCTACTGAATGTAGTACCCATATAGATCAGGTTTTCTGCAAGGGTATTGCTACCCTGGTAGTGCCAGCATCCATGACTATGGTTGCTGCCACTATTGATATTGCTCATATGGTTATGATGAAGTTCCACTTGGATAATACTATTGCTACTGGTGGAACTTTCTAGAATTTCCTTGAGAATAAGACAATCTTTTGGGTGTTTACCTTTGTGCTAGTCATGGATTCAGAGCATACACCCCAGATTATTATAAGTATAACAAAATAGAACAACATCCCCTAGGATGTTCATAATGGTAGTTGTCACATCCACTATCATCATTTGATTCAGTTCTTGTAACTTCCTCTATTGCAGCAATCTTTCCCTTACCTCTTTGATTGGCCATTCGACTTCCTTGTACCTCTTGTGATCACAATTACTACCTTGTTCTTTGGACTCTTCAGCAATTTTCAGGATCACTTGAAATTAGCTATCAATGAAGTCCCAAAAATAATCAACCTTTGTTAAAATCTCAAAGGTAAATTTTCAAAGCTACAAGGTTTTTCGATTCACAACCTCATAAAGTGTTGATTCTCCCTCACTATCATAGAATTGAACCTCCCTCTTACAAATGAAAGGATCATAGTTGTACTGTTCTACACTTTCTCATTTCCTTAGTTCTCTTTCTTCTTTTGCTACCTGCTCAATAAACCTTTGGATTTGATTGGCTCTTAATTCTAACAATTTCCCTTGGGCATAGATGCCAAGAGTTATTCTCATTTTTTATTAGAGCCCATCTACAATGAGGCAAAGTTGCTCTAGTTAAGAATAATCATGGCTAGGACATTTGTGCAATAAGGAATATTATTAGTCCATGGTGGCATCCAAGGATTCATGTGTCCATTATTTCCATCCCTAGATCTACCTCCTTAAGTTGGACACTTGGGAGTACATCTAATACTTATCGTTAAACAGTTCAAGCATTGTACTCCACTGTTTGATAGATTCTCGTTCTAAAGGCAAGTACTAATTTTCTACTTCTTTAATGAGTGTCCTAGGGAACAACTTAAATTTGTACCACTTATTCTCTATATTTTGCAAGGCACATGCATCTTGGAAAGCTTGGAGATGGTTATGAAAATCTAAGTTGTATCCCCCTTCAAACCTAGGGATATTGTTCATGTCTAGCCTCTTGATTTGACCATCCTTAATGTACCTTGTAGGGATTCTCACTACCTCTGTAATGTTTAGCATACTCTAGGTAGCAAGTAAAGGCTCATTGAGGCCATGATTCTGGTGCCTACAATGCCCTCTACTACCCCTTTTATTTATGGCAATAGGTCTCTCTTGAATGCTCATGCCCTTGGTCTTGACTTTTTTGATGGTCCCTTCAATTATCTCAGTTCTATTGGTCATCTCAATCACCACTGCATCCCCTACGGTTGCAGTTAGAGCTAGAAGAGAAAGAAGATGATGATGAAGGTGAAGAGGAAGGAGGCCTAGCACCATCATAGTGCTTGCTACCCCCTCTTTAGTGATTGTAGCCATGATCATGATCATGTTTCTTGTCTGCAAGCTTGCCCTGACTCTCCTCCTTGGATCCTCCTTCATAATTAGATTAATTCTTGCTAGAACTAGGATTGTGGATCATGGATTGCAAGTATTGGTTTTGACCTCCTTCACTAAATTCAAAGAGAGGAATTTAAATAAATAGAAAAGCCCTAGGAAAGGGTTCTTCACCATCTTTCTAGTATAGTAAGTATGGGGAATCATTGAACCACTTCCCTTTCATAGATTCATAGCACTATTCTAGCTATCGATCCCTAAGATGTTGTGCCTTAGTGGGATGATAATTCCTAGCATCATTATCTTGTATAACATACATAGCATGAATTATTTGGAGGCCCAAATCCAGAAGAGTTTGCTGGAGCATCATAGGAATAGATCGATCAGGCGACAACACAATGTTTCCCTCCATGTCACGCCATCACATCTATTCATCCTAGTGTAGGATGAAGGTGAAATTGCATACATATGCATCAGGATGAGCATATACCACTTTGTATTGTTGGGGAACTTGCTAATGTACTCCATCAAACTTAGAGAATCACTCCTATGAGAAGAAGACATCTTGTGTTAGAAAATAAAAACATGGTGTGCTTTTTAAAAATTGTTGGAGTATAATGATGAGTAATCTTGCTTGTCACATGGATGACCTAGGTTCGATCCTTGACAATGATGCAAATGAGAAATGAGATACCCCTATGCCCAACTATATGAATCACAAGCATTTATGCATGATCTGGTTGAATTCTATAGATCTTAAGTTTTGAAGTACACTAGGTCTAGAACATGAAATCTAAGCATGAAAATTGTTGTCTTCTCAACTATACTTATGGAGCTTAATTGTATGGTTAAGTATAATTAAGGCACATGATTTTTTATTCTTTTATATTTTATTTTTCTACAATTAAGAATAGGCTGAAACATAATTTATAATTAATGTAACTTAATCTAATTGCTGATCAATAACTAACTATTCTAACATAAGTATCCTATCCCACTTTTTGTGCAAATCCTGAATGTGTATAACATTGCTAGGTTACCAAACATTAAGCATTGCTAGGTTACTAAGAGTCATTTGCATGCTCGAAGCGGTTGTACTTATGTGCTTAATTAATTAACTACTATTGAATCTAATTAGCTTACTTTGGCTTAATTACTTGGAAACATTAAAAGAAATTGCATAAAAAATTAAATGCATAAATAAAGTATTTAAGCAAGCTAAGGTGCTGTAAGGGTTCATAAGAAAGCTCATCTTTATTTTTGCAAACACTGCTATGCTTAGGTACAATAATGCTTGAATAAAGGTTCATGCACTCAATGACTCCTGTTGTAGGCACTTTGGAAAATATTCTAACTTTGAAGAAAACCATCTATGCTATGACAAAACTATTTATGGAAACCATGTGCCAAAGTGCTATATTTATAGGCTAGCATATACCCTATGATATCAGATATTTGACATCACATATTGGGATCCGATATCGAGTATCTAATATCGAGGCTTTGATATCACATATATGATATCAGAGCACAACTAAACATGATTCATCAATAGTGTTAGATAATAATTCTTCACTTTAGTGTATTGGGACTCATGGACATCTAATATATGGCTAAGGTAGCATACAAGCATCTTTGCTTCATCATTGCATTTTTGATAGAGTAGAGAGGTAACGGATGTGGCAAAGATGACAAGGTAGATGTAGAATGATTTACCCTC
>MNCI01007629.1:0-31099 GCA_015680685.1 Gnetum montanum
GTTGTTATTTTTCCCATCTTTCTTGTTCCTCATATTTTTCTATCTCACTCTTAGTTGTGGGGGCCTTGGCACAAATTTTTCAATTTTTTCCATTTTACTATTCGCCGAACCCCTACACCTTGGGTAGTCACTAGTGATAAATCTTTGAACCAATTTCTGCCATAACCACAACTTAGCCAATGCACCTCATATCGAGGCAATGTATCAATTGCATTGTGGTTTATCTATCTTTGCTCATTTATGACTGTGTTGTGTGTGCAAATGGTGATCATACAAACAATGGACTAGGCTTGGAGGAAGCACTCAGGATGGACTAGAACTGGAGCATTTATGAAAGAAGCAAGTTTGGTGGTGTGGCTATGGATAAACAACGGAAAGTGCAATCTTGGCATTGGCGGTAACATGCTTCATCTTCTTTCTCTCTCTTTCTCTTCAAACTGCCAAATAAAGGCCTAGATGTCATTTATGTATGAGTGTTCACCACAATGGTCATGAACACTAATGTTATTATATGCTTATTGATTCGTTCACTGGGCACATTGAGTCTGTCATCCCATTCCACCATCAGTTGTTAATTAGTCAATAATCCCATACCTTCCCAATATTTTGTAAGGAACTCAAGGACGAGTTTTCATTCAGTCGTGGGGGTATGATGAGAGTGGTTACTCTAGCGGTTACTCTAGCAATTATTCTAATTATTAGAGTAGTTGCTATTCGAGCAATAAATATAGTGCCCAGGTGCACAATTAGGCAAGAAGTCTTTTAGTAGTCAAGTAGAGAAACTCTTGTAATCTATTTGAAAGTTAGAGTAATTTCCAAGTGCTTGCAGCAGGAGGTCTAAGTGTGGACAGATCTTTATTCGAGCATTGTGTACCTGAGCACACCTTGTGTATGGCAATAAAGATGAGCTCTTTGATTCATCCTTGTAGCACTTGAGATTTTTTTTCTTATGCATTTATTTTATTTTATTTTATTTTATGCACTTTACATTTCTGTTATTAGCACAACAATTCATTATGATCAATTAAGTAAATCATTAAATTACACAAGCACGACCACTTCGAGCATGCGTGTAATGCTTAGTAACCCAGTAACGATTAGCGTTTGGTAATCCCTACAGTGTTGCACTGGTTCAGGATGTGTACGGCAAGTGGGAATGGATGCTAGTTCTAGGATTAGTTAGAACTTAGTTAATGAGTAGTTAAGTTAAATTAGTCACTTAGTTACCTCTCTCCTTCCCTACTAGTGCATGACATAAAAACATAAAAGCTATAAAAATCATATGCCTCAAGCTTACTTAACCATACAATCGTGACATACATGTAAGTTTGGGAAGACAATGATCAACCAATCTGTCCTTGTTCCATAAGGGCACATAAGCAGTTAGTCCTTGGAATTCAATCGAATTGTGCGTGAAACGCTTGTATTTGTATGGTTGAGCGTAGGGGTACCTCGCCGCTCATTAGGCTTGTAATCATGCATATTAAATCTTTTTAAAATATTTGCAACATATGCAAACTGTATAAGCCAAAGCCTTTTATTAGCCCTATCCCTTTTAATTTTCATACCCAAAATTTTTTGTGTAGCACACAGATCCTTCATCTTAAATTGAGAAGACAAATGAAGTTTTAACTCCTGAATATCATGTATGTTATTACCTACTATTAACCATTCATCGACATATAGCATCAAGATAACATATTTTTCACTTGTATTTTTAACATACATACAAGATTCTTCTACCCCCCCTTTAATGAAGCCAAGATTTATCATGTGGTCATTAAACTTTTTATTCCACATCCTTGGTGCTTGTTTGAGCCCTGACACACTATACGCTCTTTTCCTTTAATTTCATATCCTTCTGGTTGAAGCATATAGATTTCTTCCTCAAGATCACCATTGAGAAATCCTATTTTCACATCCATTTGTTCAAGTTCAAGATCATAACAGCTGTAATGGACAACAATGATTTTATGGATGTTAATTTAAGTTTTGGAGAAAAAAGTTCATCATAATCAATTCCTTTTTTTTAAGAATATCCTTTAGCAACAGGTCAAGCTTTAAATTGTTTTCCATATTTTATCTTGTACACCCATTTATTTCCAATGGGTTTCCTACCTGGTGGAAGATCAACCAATTCTGATGTTTTATTCTTATGAATTGATGACATTTCAGCAACCATTGATTGTTTCCATTCTATGTTTCACATGGATAAACATGCCTCATCATATGTTGAAGGCTCATCATTTTCAGTAAACAATACATATTCTTCTAGATGTCATGGTAATTTTCTTATACATGTTGAACATCTTAATGGTTCATCTTCACTAAAAGTGTTTTCTCCCTCTTCATATTGTTCCTCTTCATTTACCATGCTATCACCATCTTGTTTGCTAGGGGCAATATCCCCAACTGAGAGAGGATGACCCTCAGAGATTTCATTATTAATTTCAATAGGCACATACATAGGAGTTACATCATTTGAAAGAGTTTTAGTATTTGAAGATTCCTCCTTCATAGATCCACATTCTTCTCTAAAGATGACATTTCAATTATAAATAATCCTTTTAGTTTGTGGGTTATAGAACTTATAAGCTTTGACACCATGTCCATAACTAAGAAAAATACATTTGACGAACTTAGAGTCTAGTTTGGACCTATCAGATTTTTGAACATGTACATAGGCTTCATAAACAAAAATCTTCAAATAGTTTAAATTAATGGACCTACAACTCCAAACTTCCTTTGGAGTTTTTCCATCAAGAGCTAATGAAGGAGATCTATTAATAAGATGACATGTAGTCGTTACTGCTTCACCTTAGAAACACTTGTCAAGATTAGATTCATTGAGCATACATTTGGCACGTTCCATCAATGTTCGATTGAAGTGCTCTGCTACTCCATTTTGTTCAAAAGTCCATAGAATAGTCTTTTGCCATTGAATGTCTTGTTCTTTACAAACAAAAAAAAAACATTAAATTCATTTGAGCAAAACTTACCAATTGTTAGTTCTTAGAATTTTGATTTTTTTTCCTGAATAATTCTAAACAAGAGCTTTGAATTCTATGAATTTTTCAAATACTTCAAACTTGGGTTTTAATAAATAGATCCAGCTCTTTCTAGAATAATCATGAATAAAGGAAACATAATACATAGCACCTTCAAGAGAAATTTTTTTAATATCTTTAACTGGTTCACGTACATCACTATGTATTAGTTCTAATATCTGAAGAGATTTAGCATTACTTCTTTGAAAACTGTGACACCTTTGTTTATCATGTAGACAATGATTGCAGAAATCCAAGGAATCCTTTCAAAACTTAAATTTACCTTGCTTGTAAAGTTCCTTAAGTCCTTTTTCACCAAGATGTCCCTTTCTTTTATGCCACAAATCAATACTTGAATTTAAATCAATAACTGCAAATGCACTTAATTTTTGCTTTAATGTCTTAACTTCTAATTTATATAACTTGCTTGTTTTAATTTTAGAAGCCAAAAGAGATGAACTATGCAGTATTGAACATTTTCCACCTCCAAAGATAACAGTTAGTCCTACATCATCTAGTTTACTTACAGTTAAAAGATTTTTAGTAAGTGTTGGAACATGACGTACATTGGGAATTGATTTAACTATTTCATTTTTAAACTAAATCTTTACCTTTCCATAACCTATAACATTGCATAAACCATCATTATCCAATCTTACCATTCTGAGATCAAATGATGTATGCTCATTGAACCAATCAACATGTGGAGTGTAGTGATGAGATGCACCTGAGTCCACATACCATGAATACGTATAAGCATTATCAAAGATGAGACAACATACAAATCTCCCTCTCCAGCAAGAGGGGCTTGCTCACTTTTTGATATATTACTTTCTTTTCCCTTTTTCAAAGGGGCTTTACAATCTTTCTTTACATGACCAACTTTACCACAATTCCAACATTTAGGTGCTCTTTCTACAAATTTTTGAGGCTTATTCTTAAATTGAGGCCTCTTGACAATTTTTGGCTTTAAATCATTTTTCATAAATAATACATCATTTTGAGGAGTAGAAGTTTTCCTTCTTGCTTCCTTAGATAATAATTGACCAACAACATTATCAAAAATAAAGCTAGTAGATGTATTACTTAACCTTCCTCATCCATTTTCACTGCCATAGATTGCAACTGATGGACCAGTGTATGAAAGATATTTAGATGTTTTGTAATGGCAGTACCTTCAACCATTTTACAAGCATAGAATTGTTTCTTTAACAACTTATTGGTTAGGGACTTTGTTTGATACAAAGTTTGCAATTTATCCCATAAATCTTTAGCAGAAGAAACATTGGAAGCATTAAGCAATACTGAATCTGAAAGACATAAATGAATTGTACTTGTTGCCTTTAGGTTCAACTTTTCCCACTCTTCATCGAACATTTTATCAAGCTTTACTCCCAAAATTGCATTGTGTTGGTCCTTTTCAACAATGAGAGCCTCCATCTTGATCTTCCATAATTCATAGTTAGACATGTTGAACTTTTCAATTTCAATTTTGGATAGAGAGTTGGTCATGATTTTTCCCTACAATTACTTGACAAAATAATAGTGGTGCGTGGAACTTGGCTTCTATAACAATTGTTATTCTCAGTCACTTACACCAATATAATATTAAATTTAAAGAAAGTTGCAGAAATTAAAAAACTCATAGAATTACCCTAAGGAAAACCTTCAAGGTGAAAAACCTCAACAAAAAATCATCTCTTAGATTGTTAGTGGTAGCACAGTTTCAAGATTGAAGCGCAGAGAAAATCAATGAGAAAAATGGAGAAGAATTGCAAGGGAGGATTACAACTTAGGCATTGGCCATTATTATGTTATATTGTTTTTTGAATCAAGGATGCTCCCTTAGAGCTCCTTATATATTGCTTGGGTTACAAAAATAAATCCAAAGTTGAAAAGAGGATTAGGTAGTTTATTTTGATAAAAATATAACAAGGAAAAAATATTTGGAGAAAATATAACAAGGAAAAAATATTTGGAGAAAAATCAAGGCAAATTTGCCTTTATCCACCTTACACTTCAAATTTGTTAACTAACCAATGTTTCAAATCTCTCAAAAATTTAAGTTTATCACAAAATGACGAGACTTCATGTAGTGGACACATTTTATTAGGACAAAGGTAAGATGAACAGGATGGATTTTTTTAGAAAAACAAGGATGATGGTGGTGATGAAAGTTCCATAAGTTTGGTGCTAGGCTAAAACTTTGGTGTCATCCAATGTTTTAAGTTTTTAATTAAAGACAAAAAAGAAAAAAAAAAGACGAACACAAAATGTGAGACATTAAGTTTGTCACAAATTTAAAGATTTTTTAAACTAAAAAACCAAGGTTTTATTTTTAAAAATTATGAAAGACTTCATATTTGTAGAAACCAATGTCTTATGGCTTTTGAATTTGAAACTAAAGTTTTAACTAACTTCCAACAAGACCATTTATTTCATGAGGTGTTAGCTTAGTGGTAAAAGTCTTGGTTTGGTAACCCTAAGTCATAGGTAAGAAAACTAATGTTTCAAACGTTGAAAAAAGTGATTGTTAAATTTATTAAAAACTCAAATTAAAATCAAAGATTATTTCACATTTGTGTGCATAAAAAAAGTCTATGAGATAAACATTTCACATATTCCATAAAAAATACATATAGATTCAACAAGGTGACCAAGCACCATTAGATGCAACAAAAATAGATCATACCACCTTTTTGTTGCAATATTATATATTTGTTGTAGATGTTCGATTAAAGGACAATTAGAAAACCAAGATTTCAATTTTTTGAACAACCCAATGTTCAGAGTTATTAAAAACCCAAAATTTTAATAGTTGTAGGAAATCAAGCACTTTAATCCATTTTTCCTATTAATACAATTTTCACAAAATATTAAAATAAACCATTAACATCCAACAATACTACATTTCTCATAGAAATACAAGAAAACATTCATAATGATTAACTAAAAATCTAGTAATATTGCAATTTTCACAATATTGTTTGAGTTGGTCAATGAATTAGTAAATGAACATCTAATGTAGGAAACATTCATAAAAGACATAATAATACAAAGGTAGATTTTAATTTTACCCTAAAAGCATAAACTAAATTTACTTTTTAAAAATAAAATTAAAAAAAATTAAAAACTTTTTAAATTTGATCCTTGTCATCAAGTAACATGGGTCACCTATCTTAATTGCAAGATACATAGATGTATTAACTATGTAACTAATGAATTCAAATGAGAGAAAATTCCATCTGGTTGTTTTGAGCCAAACTTGTATAGTTATTTTTTTTATATATTGTAATTTTATAAATTTTTTGTATGCTATAAGTTTTGTAACCTTTATAAAATGGATTTCTTTATTTTATTTTTAGAATGACAAACCAATTACTTTAATATCATAAATCAAGGATGATTTTAAACATTCTCAGACAAAGATTTATTAAAAGACTTTATAGTATCTTATAGTGGCATAGTTTTTTCTTAATCAAATGAATATATGATAATAGTAATCTAGATAGTAAACAAAAAAATTATAGTTACAAATATCATTTTCCATCAATGCATACAGAAGCTATGTTGTTTAAAGAAATCATTGTAGTCAAACTCTCTACGAAATTGGACAAGATCTCTCAAATAGATCAAAGCCATTAATCATTTTGATGCAAATGAAAGCTATGCTCTTGGCATAAAATAAATTATACCATGGAAAGATTTTTCAAAGTGTAGTTTTTGCTCCATGGAAAATTTGTATTTTGCCATGCCTCAATAATGATGTAGGATTATGATTCCCAACATCCAAAAGGAACATGGAGTATGAAGAACAAGATTGAGAACATAAGAAACATGAACTTCTAAGTTGATTTTGGAAGCATTCACAAAACATTAAGAAGAAAGTAAACATGAATTCAACTCAATCATGAACTATGAAGTAAGAGACCAAGTTTCTCATTAATATTATTCTCCATACAAGTAATCCATATTTTCATAATCTTAGTTATACTAATTCCACTTTTTAAGTAACACAAACACTTTTTAAGTAACACAAACACAAATGTCTAGTGAGTTAGATTATGATAGCACAAGAGGAGTGCATATTGATTCCACTTTATGTGAAGTGTTGAAACCCAAAATAATTAAACTCTAAGTACACCCCAAGATTTATAGATGTTTATAACTCAATGATACCTAGTAGAATTGAACCTGTGACCTAGAGTTACCAAGCTAAGAAGCATACCACTAGGCTAATACCTCATTATATTGATTTCACTTTTTGTGACCCAAACACTAATATGTATAATCAATGACGTGACAAATCGATGAAGGGGTGTTCTATCTTAATAATTTTTGATCTAGAATTATAGGTTATATAACATGAGACTTCGTGAAGCTTGTCAATGGATCTCCAAGGATTAGTTGTTTGCAAAAAAAAAATAAAAAATAAAATAAATAAATAAATAAAATCTTTCATAGACACTAATACATTTCGATTTCGATTGCATCTCCTCAAAATTGTCCACAAATGCCTTCCATAGGGGCATGGGTATCCTAAAAATTCTCATATTAAATATATATATATAATTGTCATATCCTAAACTTAACAAACTTTTGAAGCAAAAGTTACTAAACATTCAAAAATAAAAATGATGTAACCCTCATGATATAAAATTCAGCCATTTCTCTAAAACTTGTGTAATGCCAAGCTACAATCCATTTCATATTTCATTTTCAATAAAGTTATAGCAAAAAAATAAACTCCAACATCAAACCGCGATTTTGACAACTATAATAAATTATGTCCATTTCCTATCTCAAAAACTGTAGGATAGTTGACAAGAAATATTGTGGTGGTAGTCAAACTAATACCTAAGCTATAACCAGTGATGCGGAAGTGAAATTTCAGCTAACGCCCATTTCATTTCATTTCATTTATATATTTTATAAACTTGAATCTGAGAAAATGTGCAACTATGCATCAAAATTTCATAATTATGGTGTTTGCGAATATCCCTCCATAACATAATAGATAACGTTTGAACTCTTGTTAAGGGCATATGGAATTCATCAGTAGCTCCATCGCAAGCATCGTTCTTTGGATATTCATCGTCGAATTCCTGGTATCTGTCAGACAGTGCACTAACTTTCAATGATCAAACATTAGTTCACAAAACTGCAATAAAAACCAATGATCTAATGTCCACAAAGTTGCATTAAGGGTAAACGGGGGAGTACTATATCAATTTGCTTTGATCTATGAATGAAAAATGGGGCATTGCGCATGAAGGCGTTAAATTTAAACTGACCCTGAAAACTCAAAAAACCCGATAAAATGGTAACTTGCTATTAACATAGCATGGTGAGCACAATCTTCAGGCCAACCAAGACAACCGTATGGAAGAAACAGTGTAGAAATGAAACTGTCGTATACCCAATGAAACCTAATCCATAACAGGTCATTGACCGGGAGATAAAAAGCAACCTAAAATATTAAATAGAAGATAAATCATAAAAAGCATATTCTAACAGATATAGATCTCTATTAAAATAAAGCTTTCGTATTTTCCCTTCAAAGATGCATCATCATTGGTATCATGGTGTCTAAACGCTATCAATTTGGGGTAACCCTCATGGGAGGCAGATGATTTGACAATAATTTTTACATGATGGCAACCTGAACCTATATTTTTGTCATGGGCTGAGGCACATGTTACAAATGAACTTTGAACCTGCAATCTATTGGTTAACAAACCAACAGAGGACTGGTTGTGCTGTTACATCACCGGCATTCTCGGACATACACGATGCTTAATATGAAAGGGAAATAAAACATTCATATTAATGACAAACCTCAATTCCCAAAGGACCTATGCGATTTCGAGAAATGAAATTGAGAATTATAGAACTAAATTCATCAGGAACATCTTCCTGCAAAATATGAACAAAATTGTCAAAGGAAATTTGTTCTAAATAACATTGCATCAAAATCAGCACCTTTCTGTTAGCACGTAAACCAAATCAGAACCTGGATAGCATGCCCAGTGAGCCGAACAACGATCATCTGAAATTTTCCTTGCATCTGTCCTATAGTCAAAGACCTAGAAAATGACAACATTTTTGTTGAAACATCATTTGAGGAGCACTAGTACAAGATTTATCACCCAAAAAAGGAAAAAAATGATTAGGTACACAATAGAACCTGTCCAGTCTATCAGTCCCTGCCAAAAGCAAAAGCTTTGGTACAGGACAAGCCAAGAATTTGTCTGATAAACCTTCATACCTATTACATAAAAAACATATGAGTTAGAGTTAATTAAACACTAAGAAAACTGACCAAGAAAAAAAATATTTATATAATCCTACAAATTATCACAAATTTTGATGTTGCAATTCTGATCAGTGATTGAAATCGTAGAACTCAATAACCAATGGTTAGGGTAGGACCATATATTAACATGATCAAAATAGGGAAATGCACCGGGAACAGTTCAAAAACTGAAATTGTTGATGATCATATAAAGATACACAGCTTATGATATGCATCTAAGTTTCGCAAACATAAAGAAAGATATCCAAGATTTGGATGTTGATGCTTATTCAGATCTTAATACAAGTGAATGGCGGAAATGAATTCAGATAGCTGACCCCATGCAATTCAGATAAGGCTAGGATGGTAATGATGATATGCATCTAGGGCCATTATTTACGCCTCTTTGTCTTGGAAACCACTCTTGATTAATGTACAGGTTTTGGTGGGACTACGGTTTTTGTTTTCTGCTTTTACGGGTTTCTTATTTTACCATTTCAGGATTTCTAATTGCAAACAACTCTAAGAAATGTACAGCTTATAATTCTTCAGCAACTTGATAATGCCTCCACTTGCCACAAAATAAGACAGACAGAAATGCACTAAGCACAAGAAAAGATCATCCTGATCTCTCATCCATAGTTAGACATCTCACTTGCACACAAAACATAAAAAATAAGAAAATACAAAATCAGAAAAAGCAGCCAAATCCCCTATAAACTTTTATTTAAAGACTTCTAGCTTAAGTAAATTTTTTCTCACAGAAGTTGAAGGCATATCAAAAGGCTACAATACAGATACAACAATGTTGATGCTGAAATACCAGTGCAGTGAAAATACAATATGTATGAGTAAATGCTTGCCGTAAGGGAAACCAAGCTCACTCATAAGCATCCCTTGTAATGTAGCTGTTGAATCAATGATCTTGAAAACAATAAAGTAAGAAGATGAAAAAAGGATGAAGAATGAAGCACTAAATTTCTCACAGAAAGTATACATAATTCAAATTAGCAAATTATTAATCTCATAGAAGAACAGTAGACAAAATTATTAACATTATAGAGTATTAGAACTTTTCATAATTTCAGTGCCTCTAGATTGCAGTTAAAACTAATTTATTGCAATTGATAAAGGTAAGGATATTGATAAACTCGAATGCCATTGTGAAATTAAGGATAAATAAAGAATGAGGGATAGAGATTAGTCATTTCTATTCTTCATTAAAGGCATTAGGAAGTTTGCACAAGTTGGGGGACTGTATTCTATTAAAATTTTAACGCAAGGCTAGGATTAAAAAGGCAGCAAGGTGTTGGAAAATAGAGGAATAACTATGGGATGGATGGAACCAGGAATGGCATTTCAGCAAAATAACTGAATGAAATAGATCTTCTCAGAATAAGCAATTGTCAGAAAAATTTCAAGAACTGGATCTTTTAATGCTTAATAAAACGAAAAGATTTGCTAAGTCAGATCCTGAGAATTATGTACCTCATGTATACTACCATGTTCACAAGTTTTGGAAACAAGGAAACGTGATTTATTTGTTTGTTTCTTTTTTTACTTTTTTTTTTAAATTCAAATACGAAGTATTAAAGCTAAATGTATGGAAAAGGGTCCCAGTATACGCAGAAATGTCCCAGGACATTGATATGTAGCATTTTTGTGAAGAATTATTTCCCATTCAGCACAGTTCTACATCTTTACTTAAAAAATCCAAATGGCATACAAGAAGTGTAACACTGTCATAGCTGAAATAGTATTGCACAACAAATAGAAACTGGAATAACATGAATGTTACAAGAAATTCATCAAGTAAATGTACAAAAACAATAGAAATCAGAGAGCCTAGGAAAGATCTTACCTAGGCTTAACATCATGTAGTTAACAAGAATAGCACAAGCTAACAATTCTCTACATACTTAACAATTGTACAGTGACAAGCGTAAAAAAGCAGGACCAGTATAGTGTAAATAGGTTTTGGATGTAAGGAATGTTTTGAGATCTTAACCCAATTTTCATCTTTTACTAAAATAAAAAAAATATCTTAATGTCATATAGCTGAATGTTGCTGTTGAAATAGAATTATGTTTTTCAATATCTTACAATATTTTCATATAGCACATTGCTAAGGTAGCTCAACTAGTAATTTGTTGGTTTGTAAAAAAATTAAGTTGTTAGTCAAGCTGCAGCTGAGTTACCTTTATACTAATGTTATACCTATGTCTTTTGGGGAACAGATACCCTGCAAAATGGGTAAAATTGGCTTGCTTTATGCCTGGGAAGTCATACAATCAGTTCATAATATCTTGGCTGTTAAAATCTAGGACACTCTGTAACACCTTAACCACCATTCCCTAGACTCCACACATGATATATTACACAAGGCATTAGAACAATTTGTACTGCTCTAACTATCAAATTACATTGGAATCTTGATATGAAGAATTGTAATGTCGCATACATAGGAGTAGATGTATCACTTCTAACATCATCGTCCTAACTGATTAAGAGCTATAGATTGATTATGACATATCTAACTCTTTACACAAGGCAAATGGAAATAATAGGATAAATTTATGTTGCTGTCACCATTGCCCTTATCCTGTCAACTTTGGTTTGGCAAATTAGGGTAAGCAGATGATTTGATGATGGTTTTGTTGACCAGCTATCTGCTTGATACCCAACCAAAATGCGTGTTTTTACCAACAGACAGTAAAAAAGATCTAAACAATCAGAAGCTTATCGCGAGGAGAAACACCTTTGCAAGCTTCTGATACCAATAATGAGGGAAGAAAAAAACTTCACAAGTAAGACATGCATCAAAATTGTTCAACAATTGATCATCTAGTAATACAAATACCAAGGTTTGCATTTAAGAAATAACTGCAAATATGATAAACCAATAAAAGTCAAGTTCAATAATTGGAGGAAAAAATAAAAGTGTCATTTTCCCTTCAAAACAAATGTCACAAATAAGAACCACCACCACCACCACCATCTTAGCCTTGTCCCAACAAAATAAGGTTGGCTAGTCACAAATAAGAACTCTATATGTGAAAAGAGAGGAGGTAAACTCTTAATATTATCATAAATTTAATAATTCTATATCATTGAACAAAATGGAGGTCAAATTTGACTTAAAAGTAGTCTAAAAAATATAGAAAACATACAGAAGTAATTCTACAATAAATGAAATTAAGGTAATAGGAAAAGATAAATAAGAAATTATACCATTAGAAAAAGAAATGCTGCCCTTTGAACTTGAAGCTATTTACAAATTCATTAAATGTATCCAAAAAATTGTAATTTCAGAAGAGGTACAGTTCTCAGAGCAAAGTTAAAATCGCATTTAAAGGATTTTTTTCCCAGACAGAGGGTTGTCTGTGTAGACAGAAGATCCTACTATTGCTGCTAAATGGATTAAATAATAACAATAAAATAAAAAATAGTTATGTTTGTAAGTATGAGAAGGAAGATATAAAGTGAAACAGAAACACGTAAGTTTTTTATCATGTCCATGAGATTATTTAAATTTATTTGATAATTTTCAATTTTAGCAATTACTATTCCTGATTATGGGAAAAAAAACCTCAGCATAAACTGTTAGAATTGATCCTGTTGCCTTTAGTATGGATGTCAAGAAATTACAATACAACAGACATGTTGAACACACATGCTGAATGCTATTTTGGCACTTTGACGTTGATGTACCAGTGCATCATTATGTAAGCAATTTAAGAACGGAATGGACAGACTGAAATATAAAGTTTATAAATGTGGGTACAAATACCTCCGAGTGGGAATGGGTGTGAACTTTATAAACTAGATATGATATTTGCAATAATATTCAATACCTAGTATTACCAAGGAAAATATGAATTCAAAAATGGGAAATTGAAGTCCAAGATTCATCAATTGAGAAAAAAAATCATTCGTTAAGTGGTTAAAAGAATAGTATTGAAAACATTATGGAAGAATGTGGATAGTAACAAGAAACTTTTATGAAGAGAGATGAGAAGATCAACAATGGGGGTTCACATCACCTTAGAGTTGCAATAGGTCACCAAATTAACATCCAATGCAAAGAAAGAACAAATAAATTTCCCATACATAATACTATTGATTATGAATAGAGCATCTTCTTCTAGTGTTTCCTCGTAAACTCCCTTTAAAGTAATGTTGGAACAAGCCACGATTAACCAACATAAAGGCACCTAAGCACCCCTTCGCTCTGACACGGTGCCCAGTCCACATTGCCTCGCGCTGCCAAACGTGTGACTAAGTTGAAGAACAACGAGATGCCTTTGTCATTGGTATTAACAAAAAATTAAAACATGGATGGGTGGGTACAGAATCACCTCCAATCAAATTCGTCCCTGCATTCTGCTTGCATACAATCATTGTTTGAAGAAAATGACTAGATGCTGATAAGTACAGCTGTAAGCATTAATGGGTTAATAGTCACCATTTAATCAGGAAAAAATTCCCTCATCTCACTTCAAGGCATAAAATGATATGGTAACTAGAAGCTGATCTGGAAGCTAGTCAACGTCGTCAAACTAGATGCAAACACACTAAGTTGCATTATACAATTAACATTATCAGACTTTTAAAGCCAAGTCGAAATTAAATTACAATGCAAACAAAAGTAGAATACTGTCAGTACCAGCCCTTCCAATAGGTTTCAGTCTTTTCAAGAGGTGTTCGCCAGACATAACTGCATAACATGCAATCATCGAGTATCAAGTCAAAGTGTAAATTTTCAATAAATGTTCTATGTAAACAAGGATACTGAGAGTAAAAAACAAGGAAACTGATGATAAATGTAGCATGATTTGAAACTGCTGTAAAAGAACAAAATGAAAGCCGTGGATGGTACAATTACAAATACCATTTAAAATTTGAACAATGATATACACAAGGATTCATTTTAAAAAAGAGAAAAAAAATACCACTAACTTATAAAAAACAAACATTACCATTGCTTTTCTTCATTGAAAACTAATGTTGAAGGAATTGAGACACGAGCAGAAGCGATATTTCGTAAAGATCCACCTCTCACACTCCATTCAATCTATTAAAATTTATACACAATTAACAGCACAAGAAACCATGCATATCCATGTAAAATATTTACACACAAGTTCCCATTAAGCTCAGAAAACTGTTTAGGAAAGGTTACTATTATGATAGCATAAATGTAAAACCCTAAAGTTCAATCCGTGACAATATTTCCCTCTGATTTGTGTTGCTATTACTAGAAATTACTTGTAAGGTTTTAACATGTTTCAAATTTCCGGTAACGCTAAAAATCAGCTTTAGTAGTTGGAAACAACATAACTCCATTTACCTAATTAAACAAGTATTTAAAACTGAGAAATAAAAGTTAATTACGAAAAGGACTATGATAATGACCATTTTTACAAACAATTTTTAAGAACGTAATTAAGGACAATGAATATTTTGACATTTGCTAGCATAGATTAATGAAACTAGATTATTGACTGGAAAGTAGTTTCACAAAATAAAAGGCTTTAACTTGTGTCTCTGAAATACAGGAAAGCATACTTTCTTTAAACAACATTGTTCATTTCTCATAAACTAGTTAAATGTAAAAGAAGGCAACATTAGACATACGGCTTTCTCAATTGTTGAAAAATGACGAGGCCTGCTAGCAAGGATCTTTTGCATGTGAATAAGTGAAGCCATAGCAGTTCCCTAAAACAATTACAACTGTAGACTTAGATTCATTTATCTAATCTGAATGAGTATACATAAAATTAAATGAAATCTTTAGTACAATAACAGAAAGCAAAACCACCTCGACTACGTCAACAACAACAAGCCCTGCTAAGTTAGAAATAACTTTTTTGGCTGCAAGATGGACAGCAACAGCTCCTCCCATGCTGTATGACACATACAATAGCATTGTCACAAATAGAAAGCTGTTTCTATAACTCAAAACAATAAACAGGATATGTAAAAAATGTAAACAAATGACACAAACATGTAGTTACCAAAAATTACAATCCAGAAATTTGATCCGATGTAAAAATACGAAGTATAGAAACTTCAAAATTCCGAAATACACATTCAAAAAGAATGATTTCCTGATCACATTTGCAAGGTTTACTTTCAATTTAAACCATGAATCACGCAATATCCAACAGCCCTTTTGTGAAGCCAGCTACAAGGGAGTAACTGAAGCTGTGTAAGATTTCTAAGTACGTTGGATCAATCTCCTCTAAGTATGGGCAGAGCCCTGTTATAGATTGAGTAAGAATTAACGTTAATGACTATCGTTCTAAACATGGCTTGTGGTCCAGTGGTGAATCCTAACTTTGACCCTGGCATTTCAAACAAAAGGTATTAAGCATTAACACAGCAGCCAGTGTGGGCCTGATGGAATGTTAAAGATGTTGAATTTGGCTGCAAACCTAACCCGTACAAAAACATGAGAACAAGAAGCAAACAACCAGGATATATGTGGTGTTGACCCACATTAAGCTCAGTCGTATGAGTGGGTACCATTTTGTGGTTACTAAGAAAACCCTAATCGTAAAACAAACTATAAAGTTGTATTTTCGCTCTCATGTATGATGTAGTAGATGAATCAGTTGAATGCATTTTTTTGAGTTGCTTCTATTGCATTCCACATACACTTTTCTCTGTTATTTCTCTTGTGTTAGCTCCAAGTGTTCATATCTTGAAGGCTAGCATGGTATTAAAGAATGTCAGCTGCAACTGAAGCTTTCAAATATGCACTGACAGGATGCACAAGATATGCATAGATGAAACGTGTAAGAGGAAGTCTTTGGCACTTGCACCATTGAGCAAGGGACCGCTCGGTAAGAGACTATGCTAGACTTTACCACGAGGAACAACACAATGCAATAATACTGGCAACAACATGCAAAGACATGTAGCAATATGTGAAGGTAGACATTCAACAACAGATAAAGAGATGCAGCAATGGGTGAAGGCACATAGGCAGTGTACACCTGCACAAATTTGTACATAGATTTACACAATGCAAGTGATGTATGTACATGCACAGTCATAGATTAGCAAATATAGATGGTGTGCACATGGGTTGCAGGTACATAGCCATAGATGAAAGTAGCATAGGTAGCACAAGGACTGAAGCTTGTTTTACAACAAAACTATTCAACACATTGTCAAATTTAGGTTGTGAAAGCTCCAAACGACACAGCTAAAATAGTTTAGAATTGCACTAGATACTTAAGAGTTTTGGCTAGGATATGTGGCACTAGATACCAAGAAAAGATGTCTAGAATGAAAAATTGGCTGATTCCAATGAATTTGAGGCGTCCAAGGTAGCAGAAAGCTAGAAACACTATAAGAAAAAGTATGTGTGGTAAGAAAGGACTGCACTATTTTCCCACTTTTAATATTGGATAAGGGGTAAAATCAGATACCATGTCAATCAATTTCAAGAACTACATGAGAAAAATCCTGGAAAAAGAGTCAAATTAGGAAAAAAGACATAATCAACTCATCAGGGCAGCCAAAGAAGATCAGATGTTTAGAGTGTGCCTTCAACAAATAAACCACAATGCACCTACATTAGCAGCACATGGATCCAACAAGAAGAAGGTGAATGAGTAGAAAGTTGTAGACAAGAATCTCTCTTCTTCAATTCTTCTAGTAACAAATGAATGTCATCACATAACGGTGCAAAACTATAATATTGAATGTGACATACTAGATACATTCAAGAGGACTTTTAGCAAGGAGTTTGGTATGGAGGTTATTTACCTTCCAAACAAGATGAATAGCCTTCCATACTTATTTAACATGATTTCCACCTAGCTTGTAAAGGGGAAAATTCATGCAAGCTACCAATGATCTTCAAAGAATCAAAAAGATCATTGACAAGGAAATGAAAGAAACACGTTATCATAATGCAGAAAAACAACAGGCAGTAAGCAAGTCTTTATTGTTAGAAGAGAACAGTCCAAAGATATAAGCTATTTTACATGACTAAGCAGTAGCCAAAACTCACCTCACCTCTCTATTCATTCATTCTTTCCATTAATAGTCACTCAATGTTTAGGATTCCAGTAAAAACCCTAAAAATCCTATGTTTACATTGACTTAATTTTGACCAAAGATGAGGATAAAAATATATTTTACAAAATCATATTATAACAGGATCCACTAAACTATTAAAATAAAACAAAAGGAATACACTAAATATAAAGATTTGGTTTTTTCCCCAACAGAATAGGCTGATGATCCATGTTTAGACTTTTCACAAGAGATGGAATGCCAACCATTTGAGTTGTTCTCTTGAGAGATTTGGTTCGTTGATTAGACTTCACGGAACATTAAGTGGCGACCTTCATGAGCAAGGGCACTAAGCAACAATAGATAACCAGTTGTTTTGGTGGTTTTTTGTACAGTAAATAACTAAATTTAAGCGTAGGGAACATGATGTCACACACAAAGAGTTGTTAGTGTTGGCATTCTAACATACTAAAGTAGCACAACTTATTCATAGATTTTGTAATTTTGCTGATTTTCTATGTATCATAGATGAGTTCTAGTGTAAAGAAATTGAGGAATGATTTTTTAAACATGCAGAAACACACTCTGTAAATGTCAAATGAAATTATGAAAGATAGTATCAATTAATGTCAATAGGTGTTGCAAAAAAAAAAAAAAAATGTTTTAGAGAATATCATCAAAATTACTTTCCTGACATTTGGCAAGTAATACATAAAAAGGGATCATCATCCAAAGGCTTAATGCCTTACCAAGGCAAAGTCTTGGGAGAGTTCGTGGATGAGTGAAAGCCTAACCTCTTTCGACTAGCTACCCAAGCTCAAACCCAAGTCTTACAACTTAAGAGATAAGCATCTTATCATCACTCTAGTAGGTGATCCCTATTTAGCAAGTGATACATCCTTTATAGAACACAATTTACAATAGTATCATGCTACTTAACTTGGGCCTTAAGGAAGCCCCATCAATTGATCATGTATACAATGATTTATGACAATGATGGTTTGCATAGAAAATCTTTTTATTGTTCAAATTAAATCGAATCCCAGAATTGATTTACTAAGAAATGGCCTTGAACTTTTTTGATGGAGAATATTTTCAGGCTTAAAAAATCCAAACTAATATAAAATAATTCTTTCCATGGCAGTTGTTCAACTTCAAATTTTATGGTGTCCTTTTGTTGGTAGTAGACACTGAAATCCTTGTACATTATTGTCATTAAATACCCATAAAAATTCCTATGAAAAAGTTCATTTCTTGGCCCAATGTTATAACCATAATTATTGATTTTCCATGACAAAGTCCAACCAAGTGATAAAGATCATCTTTTGACCCAACATTATGACCATAATTATTTATGTCATAATTATTTATTCTTTGTGACAATGTCCAGTGAACTGGTAATTGGCCTCTCGGCCAAAACAAGATTCTGCCCACTGCAGTAGCAAGATACCACAAGAGTCCAATTCCTTGACTCTTCAATCATACACAAAGGAATTATTGTCAGAAAGAAGCTACATCTTCATTACTTCTAGTGAGCCAACTTAGCATTTTTCTTATGAATGTATCTGCTTCTTACAAACTGATATCATACTAGTTTCAAATCCTCAGTGGTACTGAATAATGAAACTGAAACCGAAGCTTTATTACATCCAAAGACCCATATGATCTAGTGGACAGATATTACATCTTCATGAAAATTTAAGACAAGCTCTACAAATTGATCAAGCAACAATGGGGGCAACAAAAACAAGTTGTACAAGTTTTCTGTTGCAACATTATTACATTGTCTCAAATGGGTAGTCTCAACGTAGAAAAGAAACATATGTAACTCATCTTCAAGGGCTTTTGACCTGCACAACCTACAAGTACATTCTTCTTAGGGGAGTTGAATCCATTTTCTACTTTCAATTCTAAGATAATGTGAACTTAAGTGAAACTTGTTGATTGCACTCTAATACTTGATTGTAATAGCAGCTAAGAGATAGCAAGCTTCTGCATCTAGTTTATTAGATCTAATGTGATGTAAATAAAATTGTTTCTTGCCTTCTACATTAGACCACAATTGTGTTAAAACTTTTGCTTGACTAGGTAACAAATTATGCTAAGGACTTGGCTGCACAGCCTCCCAAGAGATATTACACTTTTTCAACCATTGCATTCCTTGAAAATACCAACCGTGGTCTTATGAATCCTCAAGAACTATTTTAGAGAATTTGTCTTGCCTCAAGATATGCAAGCTATGAGTGTATGTAATGAAGTGACATAATGCTTCTGCTTCTTAACATTACTATTCTTATTTCATTTAATAAAGTTGGATAACTTTAAGTTTAATAAATTTAAAATTAATAAATAATTATTAATTTTTTATGCATAAAAAAGGATAATGAGTGGATAAGGACCCACTTGTGAAGGATAAGGAGAAGATGAAGGTTATTAATTTTTTATATATTTAAAATGTTAATTGGTTGAATATTGCTAAAAATTGAACTCATGCCATCATAAACAAAATCATCTAATAGAAGAGTTTTTTTCATTTTCTAAAGCATCACCTAGAGCCTCAATGCTCATCCCACCATGTGGGGTCCCATGAGAGTTGGTGGATAAGGAAAAGCCCAACCTCTTTAAGTGGTTACACCCAAGCTTAAACCCATGTCTTCCAACTTGAAAAATAAGCACCTTACCATTACTCCAAATGATCCCTAGGCTTTTTTATTTTCTATTATTCAAAATTTTGGTAATGAAAGAGCATCGTCCTTCATAATTTCTAGGCTTCTATCTCTATTCACATTATTAGGATGCAACTTAATCTATGAACATTCTTTCATTTTTCTCCCTAAATAATAGTCTATATTGGTCAGGACTTTTCATTTGTCTAGTTGCCATGTGTGTCATTTGCTAAGCAATTGTTAACATGTTCTACAAATAGAAATTTTTCTATTTTGTAATGTTTTATGTCTCCTTCATGTTCTTTCAGTTTGGTAAGAATGTTTCTTCTACTTTCTCCAATGTATACTTTTCTACAAGAATATTCTAGTTGATAAACTTTGGTATATTCTAGTTGATAAACTATTACTGGAAACATAGTTGATAAACTATTATTGATAAACTATTCTACAAGATTGGAACCCTTGTTTATCAACTATGAGATCCATTTTTGAAGAAAATGAGTTTTTGAATGAGTTTATTATTCTAGTTGATAAACAAGGGTTGAAAATGGAAAACAATGAGTTTATTATATTCTAGTTGGTAAGAATAATAGATTGATGTGAAATGAGTTTTTCGGTGTCTTCATAGTACTGTGAACTTTGGTATTTGTTATCAAAGTGATTTGTCCATTTTACATGGTAGTGTGGATGCTAACTAGGGTGGGGATTTAAACAATAGAAAATCTACGAGTAGGTATGTGTTTAATATCTTTGGTGGTGCTATCTCATGGAAAAGCCAATTGCAGTCTTGTGTAGCTTAGTCTACTACTGAAGCAAAATATGTTGCTACAAACCTAGCTAGTTGGGAAGCAACCTGGATTCAGAGATTAGTAGTTGAACTTGGGATTCATAAAAAGATTGTGAAAATCGACTATAATAACCAAAGTGCAATATCTAGATTAAAGAATCTCACTTTTCATAGTAGGACGAAGCATATAGAAATACAATATCATTATATTCAAAAGCAGATAAATAAACAAATGATTCTTCTAAAAAAAATCAAGACAGAAAAAAATCCTGCTGATATGATGACAAAATCATTATCTGCCGAAAAATGTGTATGGTGTCGAACAACTATTGGTGTTATGGAAAGTGATACCATCTAAAATTTGAATTAGGCTTCATAGCAACATTGCCTTCAAGAGGTAGAATTGTGAGTAAAGTGCAGCAAATATTGTTCACATAAGCCTAGATATTGTTATCTCATTAGTTACAAGCACTATCTTTTTGTAATTGTATGGTTACAATAGTTATGTTGTGATATATTACACTGTTGTATATTTAACTACAGATATTTAAAATGTAGTCAATGTAAATTGTTATTTATCTTTAGTCATTTTATTGTTGTTAATGTCTAGTTTACATCCAGTTAACACTACCTGTGGATGTCCATCTCATACTATAAATATGATTACAATGAAGCCTTAAAGGAAGTGTGCTTGGCTTTCATCCCTGTGCTATCTTCTTTCCCATTCTCTCTTATCCATTGTGCTTGTGTAATTTTCTCTAAGTTAAGATAAAGATCCAAGAGCTTGCTCCTTGCTAGGGCTTTTCTTGATTTTCCCAAGATATATTCTTGTGTTTTTCTATTAATTTATTTTTACTATTGCCACAAACAATCTCAAACCTCACAATTGGTTTGGGACTTGTGGAAAATTAGATGTGATGTTAAGGGTACTAGCATAGCTTTGATATTATGTGTTCTGAGTATGTTTCTATTCAGGTGCTTCCAGAAGTTTCAATTATCACTTGCAGTAATTAAATATTATTATTATTATTTTGTTACTAAACTTTAAACACAACTTGATTTCTTGGAATTCAAATGAGGTGAAATTGTTGTCATTGGAATCATCTTTTTGTGTGCTTTTCAATTATGGGATTTGTTTAATCTTTTGGCATCTGTCTAGTAGTCATTTTTATGAAATTGTATATAGTTCAAGGAGTATGCTAGTGGCAAGAAATTTTCTTATGCCATGTTTAGTGTTGTCTTCACAAAGTGTGTGTGACTAGTAGGTGTGGATATATATGGTCATGTTATATTTGCTTTGGATATGTTGTGATTGTTACATGTGATGGGTTAAGCTAGCTTGGATTATGGGTACATGTCTTTGCAAAGATGTTTGTAACAATCATTGGCAAGTGGTGCTAGCATAAGGGTGTGGAGTGGTGATGAGGTACCCTAGAGGTAGTCATGTATTGACCTCCACTGTGATGCATTGTGAGATTCTTGTCTCAAGTCAAATCTTGAAAGTGGGAGAGCATAAGTGTGTTCATCCCTACGATTGGTATGTAGGATTGGTATGTAGCATAGGTGTGTACATCCCTATAGCTAGTCCTCCAGAAAGCTAGTAGTTGCAGGTCATAGGTTAACAAAACCTAGCACCATTCAAGTAAATAAAAGACTAATAAAAGACTTGCAAACAAATGACTCATTATGAGTACTCATAGCAACGTTCCACATGCTACACTGAGTGTAAATATGCTAGTGACTACATGGGTTATGTGTATATGTTGATATAGAGACCACATGGGTTATGTGTATATGTTAGTATAGTGACCACATGGGTTATGTATATGTTAGCATCACTTTGTAAGTCATAGTAATGATAATATATCTTGTGGTTGATCTACGAATGTATAGTTTGTGTGATGCTTGATGGTATGGTGTGGACATGAATGCAAGGGCATGAAAGTAGAAATGCATGCGGTGTGGTGAAATGGATATATGATTAATTATGTCTGATAGTAATTATATATGTGATTATGTGTTTGTTAGTTGTTCACTTTAGTAGGGATTATATTGATAGGCATTCAAAGGTTTTTGGTAACAGTGGGTAGAAAAAATACCACTATCATAGAAGAAAGGACCTTTGTAAAAAACAAAATCAAATATATTTACAGAAGAATGAGAAATGGTTATGGTGATGGAGATGGAGGGAAAAGAGGAAATTATACTTGTCAAGAAAAGTTTATAATTTGTTAGGAGAACCATTCCAAATACCGAAAGCATCGTCAATATAATACCTATAGTAGAGGAGTGGTGCACAATCTATTGAACTGAACAAACATTGCTCAAGGTGGCAAAGAAAAAGGCAAACATAAGCCACAATGAAATAACTACTCATAGCAATGTTGTGAACTTGCTAAAAGATCCTTCCGTTGAATTCCAAAAAATGATGCTTGAAAACCAACGCAACCAAACTAAGAATGGTACCCTTGAAAAGATCCTATTGGGGATTACGATGATCCTAAAAATAGGCATCAACCATCGCAGACAAAGCTATTAGACCTTCATCAATTGGAATACTTGGGTACAAAGATCCTACATCAAAAGTGAAGAAGATTATATTTTGAGGTAGAGTACGAGGGTAGAGATCTCTGAGAAGGGCGAGGGAATTTGTGAGGTGTGAGAGTTGAGCGAGTAGGATGGGCATGAATAGATAGTGGAGACACAAGAAGTAACTTCGAGGGGGTAGCCTATGTAGGAACAAATGGGGTGACCAATTAGGCAGGGTTTGTGGATTTTATGAATGAGATAGAAACCACATGCTTTTTCCTTGGACATGTTTTCAGAAAAAAATTCTTAAATCCATAAAGAACAAGGGAAAACTAGTCGATGATGAAGGCGAGCTTAGAAAGCATGACATGCTAAGGGATGGTCTGAACTGCTAGGTAAACCTAGAGTCTGAATGTTGTCAATTGGCCTCTTGGAGGCACCAAGAAAAATCGAATACACAGATTCCAAGATTTTTATCAGCAAGCCTCAAAACGATGGAATGGTTTCGTCTAAGCTTTTTGAGAACAAAGAGTAGATGTTTGGGAAAGCAAGGTTTATTGGTAAAAGTTAGAGAATCAAGGGCAGAGAATAGGTTATCATGGCAACAGTGAATGAAATCTTTAAGCAGGGAAGGATAGCAAGGAGAATTCCATTTGCTGGGAACACCGAGTTTAATTCAAACAAGGGAGATAGCAATAGAGAAAGGACAAGAAGAGGGAGGGACTTCATTTGACTATAATCCGAAATAATTCTGTGAGATCTGACTCCTTGAGTCTTTGAAACAATATGACTAAAAGCAGCAAATGACTCCTTGATTGTTGTTCTCTTTTGTTGCCCTATGGGGTTGATGTGCTTCTTGTGGGAAGGCATCTTGCTTGAGCTTGTCAAAATCTTGCAGGATTGAGTGTTGGTGTAGTGCCACAACACTCCAAAGCGGAGCTTAAGTTGTAAAGGTTGTGGAATCCTAGAAACCAAATTCTAAGCTTGTCGGGACCTTGCAAGGTTGAGTGGATTCATAGCGTCGAATCACTTTGGAGTGGAGCTTAGAGTTTGAAAAGGGTGTGGCAGCCTTCAAACCACATTTGAGAGCAACAAAGTTCAGAGTTGTGCTTGCGAACTACTCTCCAAGTGTGGACTACCCAAGTTGGGGAACCACATTAAATTTGGTGTGTGCTTTGTCTCAAATGAATTTTTATCTTGGGGAACTTATTCATTCCCTCCCCCCGCCCCCTTTCTAAGTTCAATAATCCACAAGTGGTATCAAAGCCTAGTACTCTTCTTCGTCATCAACTTCAACGAGTGAGCAATGGAGGGGCCATCTTACACAAAGCCACCCATGTTTGATGGATTCAACTTCGCCTATTAGAAAGCTAGAATGCAAGGATTCTTTGAATTCATGGAATTTGAAGTTTGGGAGTCAATCCTTGAGGGCTACACTCCGCTTGTTGACAGCTCCACTAGGATCATCAAGCCCCACAACAAATGGATACAAGAGGAGAAAGATAAGTTCATGTTTGATTTAAAAGCAAAGAATTGTTCATATTGTGCTTTGAATAAATCTGAATTTAATAGAGTAGTAGGATGTAAAATGGCAAAAGAAAGTTGGCAAACTTCAAAGGCTACTTATGAAGGAACCTTTATTGTCAAGCAATCTAAGTTGTTAGTTTTGCAAAGCAAATATGATAAGCTTAAAATAAGAGAACGTGAGAAAATAAAAGATTACTTGTTTAGAGCAAATGATATTGTTATAGCTATTAGAGGTATCGGTAAAGATTTGCCCGAGAGCAATGTCATCATCAAAATGATCAAAACTCTTCAACCAAAGTTCAGACCGAATGTCACAACTATGGAAGAAATCAGAGATTTCTCAACTCTAAAATTTGAAGAGCTTCAAAGTGCTCTCATTGCTTATGAAATGAATCTCATAAGTGAAGGAGCCATCCAAGAAAAATCCATTGCTCTAAAGACTGCCTCCAAGGAGAAGGAGCTCAATGAGCATAATGAGGGTAGCGAAGATGAGATTGCCTTTCTCACAAGGAAGATACAATGATTGATAACCTGAAGAAACAAAGGGATACATCAGCAAAGATCCAATTTGTACAGAGGTAAAATTTTTTTGAATTCTAGCTTAGATTTCTCTTTTATAGAATGTTGGATCTGTGGAGGAAAAGAACATATGGCCTCCGAATGTCCTAGCAATATCAAGTTGCAGCCCAAGAACAAATCCACTGACGAGGTGAAGAAAATCAACTTCTATACAAGTTGGGATGATGGGAAGCGAAGTGAGGAAGAAGCGGAGGATGATGCAAAAAATTCTCACCTTATCTACATGGCCCTCACTGATGATGACATTGATTCATCAGATGATGATCTTAATGATGAAGAGAGGTTTGATCTTTTATGCAATGAGCTTTTGTTTTTCCAAAATCTTTGCAATAAGTTAAATAAACAAGTTAAATCTAAGGATCAGGAAATATCATTGTTGAATTTGACTATTTCTGATCTTACTAAACAACTCTCAGACCTAAGGGCTAAGAATGAAAAACTAACCTCATCCTTAGAACAGGCCAAAGTGGAAGTTGCAGACATCAAATTAGTAAATGAAAGATTGGTAAATGGAAAGTAATCCCTTCGAATGGTGCTGGGTAAAGGAAGAAGTCCATGTGATAGGAGTGGTCTGGATGTTGCACGCAAGAGCAACCATCTTCTATAAACCCATCACAAACAAATGATCCTCCAAAAGAAAAAGGTAGTACATCAAAATCAAAGGAAGCTCATATCCATCAAAATGGTCCTAAAAGGTTTGATCATCCTAATCTCTCATACTACCATAGGAGGATTAGGTGCTATTATTGTCATAAATTAGGGCATAAACAATGGGATTGCAATCCCAAGTGTTATCATATAAATAGTTGGTCATATCATAGGACTTCTTGGTCTTATCAAAGTGTACCGAGAAAGGATTTTTGCAAGATCATAGGGGAGACTGGACATCAACTCAAAAGAACAAAGGAACCAAAAAAGAATGGAGAATTAAAAGGTAGGAACAAAGGAATCAAGATACTCTCACTAACAAATTTGTAAGAGGGAAACAAGCCTTGGACATTGAAGAAGTTCAGTACTATTACCTTTTGACAGTATAGTAGGTAGTAGAGGTAAGTTGTTGTTTTTGCAAGTATCGATTAAGACTATAGTCCATTGGTAGCTTTTCCCAAACCCCATCCTGTTTTTGCAAAGACGTCTACATGAAGGTGTCTACTTGTAAACAAAGACGTCTCTCTGATTTTTCTTGCTTTGCAAGAAAGACATCTACTATTATTTTAAAATGTGGATAAGACGTCTTCCCTTTGTAAAAGACGTCTTCTTTTTTGTTCAAAGTCCTTGTTCGCCTCCACTATTAAAGTCAAAACCAAATTTCTTTGTCATATTCTTTCATTTGACCCCACAGAGATGACTAGGGCTCCACCATCTACAATGATTTTATCAAAGATGACCCACAAGAAGGTTGGAACGTCTAGGGCACCACCAAAGAAGAAATCCAGAGGAAGTTCCAACAACATGCCACCCACTTATATGCCCCAATTCCGCAATGTAAGCGCACAACACAAGTTTGAGGGCACTCGAACCCCTAGCATCATTACTGAATGTTCTCTGTCTTTCCCTGCCCATAGACAAACTGCATTGATGGATTTCTTTAAAGCTTTGAATTGGGGCTCTTTCATTGCAATGAATTTTCTAGTTTCTGAAGTATTAATTAGAGAATTCTATTGCAATATTGTTATTACAAATGTTGTTGTTGGGGCATTCACTTCCATGGTTGGTGGTCTTTTTGTCAAGGTCTCTCCCCAAGTTGTGAATGCAATCCTTGGGATCTCAAGTCTCAATGTCTTCCAAGTAACCATTGATTCAATGCAAGACATTTATTCAAACGGTATCATGCTCGTAGCATATGATGAACTTTGTAATGTATTGTTTGGGAAAGATGTTACATTTGACAGAGGTCATGTTAAGATGAGCATGATGACTCCTGATGCTTCCACCTTGTCTCTTATTGTATTATATAACATTATGGTAGAAGGGGGAAGTTACAGTTATCTGCTGGCACCCCAAGCCTATGTGCTTTATGGTCTCCTCACAGGGCTGCCACTAGATCTGGGACATACACTTTATTAGAACATGCTAAGTTTGTTTACCAAAGAACGAATCCTTAGGCATCCCTACCTCGTCAGTCTGTAGATCCATTAGAAAGGTGTGCCTATTCCAGGGATGCCTTTGCTCAAAGGCAAGAGGAGCCTCAATGAATATGTTGAGAAGAGGAGTCTTTCACATGTGGCTGAAGCAAGACCTAGCACCAGATCACAGAAGAAGAAGAAGAAGGAGGCATCTCCCCAGTTGAGCAAATCAAAGTCTACAAGTGCCTAGATCAATTCTTCACTAAAGAAGCTTCTCCAACCTTTTGCACAAGCCATCGGGAAGCTTGGAAGAAACCTCTCTTACTTACGTAAGAGTTCGAATACAGCTGGTATTCCACCTCCTTTTGATGGGCAGGAATTTGATGAGGCTACTACTCCTATTTTTGATAGTGAGGAGGATGTTCCTGTCCCACCGAGGCATTCTGTAGCAACCAATCCTTTGCATGCTTATGACTCAGGGATGGAGTTTGATTTAGAGCCTAAGGCACCACCGAGTTGGGTCCAGAGGGAGCATCATGTTCCCATGCAGCAACCTGAACATCATGGTCCTACGTCATCATGGTCCCATGCAACAGCTAATGCTCCCAACTCATTTGAGCAATGGGCTATGGAGAGTATCTTTGGGACCATGTCCCAATGGATACCAACTCAGTAGCCTCCAGTTCAGCTAGATCATCCAACTTCATCTCGATTTTGAGTGAAGCTTCATTCCTAGTGAGCTCCTATCCAGCAGATTGAGTCCTCTGATGAGAACATGCAACGATTGAGCCAACAAAGGACTAGCAGTGATAACAATGAGGAAGAGACTTATTGTCCATCCAGACAAGCGAAGAGATCAGAATCTGAAGATGCAACCGAGGCTAGTGATTAGAGACCTCGGGAGATTGTTTCTCTCTCCTTTTTTTTGTTGTCCAAAAAAGGAGGAGAAGTTTTTGTTTCTCACATATGTGATTTTTGGTATTTTGCACATATGTGATGCTAGACAAATGGTTGTTTTGATAGTTGCGGATTTATGTGGACAATTGGCCACATGACAGTTTGTGGATGAGTTATAGATAGATGGTGTTTTCCCTTGATATCTCTGTGTTGATCTTTACTTTTGCATTTGCATCATTTCATTATTTTCCAAGTTTTACCGAACAACCTTGAACCTCTACACTTTATCCTAGTCCCTGGCTGCCATAGGAATTTATGTCTTAATATATTTATTGGTTTTTAGAGCTAAGTTTTTGTGCTTTGTCCTTTTTGATGCTATTCAAAAAGGGGGAGAGTATAGTTATGGATATATTTGGATATTTGCATGTCTACTAACCCATTTTCTTAAGTTTTGAACACCACCAAAAAGGGGAAGATTGTTGACCTTTTGGTATGTCAAAATGTTAAGAAAAATGGAAGACAAAGATGTTTGTGTGTTTGTTGTGTTTACAAGACAAGATTGTGAACAAGGAATTCATAGAACATGCGAACGGATGTAGATGGACTCACAAGCAAAGTACTTGGATTGAGGCAAAAAGGCATGCAGAAGCTCAAGAACATGCACAAGGAACAAAGATTTCAAAGTGCAAAGGGAGCTGAAGAAAGACATCTCTAGAAAACAGTAGACGTCTTAGAAGAATTGAAGGTAGCACAGAAGAAGACGTCACTGGAAAACAATAGTCGTCTTTCATGGGAAGAAGACGTATTTGCACAATGAAGGTCTAATGCAGAAAGACATTTTAGTCTTGAAGAAGACATCTTTCTAGAATGAAGGTCCATTGCAGAAAAATTTCCTAGTCTCGGAGAAGACGTCTCCAATGATTGTTAGCTAGCTATTGCACAAATTCTGAGGTGATTTCGGAAACATATTGGCTATAAGAAGACCTCATTCTCTTTGAGAAATGTGCAAGCATTGTGTACTATCAATTGTATTCATCAAGCAATCATTGTAATCATTGTTTTTCCTCATTGTACGATCTTTTGTCTGTTGTAATTGGTCAAGTGATGTACCGCAAAGTACAAGGATCAACAAACTTAGTTGCATGTTTTCTTTGTGATTGTTGTTCTCTTTTGTTGCCTTGCGGGGTTGATGTGCTTCTTGCGGGAAAGCATCTTGCTTGAGCTTGTGAGGATCTTGCAGGATTGAGCGTTGGTGTAGCACCACAACACTCTGGAGCAGAGCTCAAGTTGTAAAGGTTGTGGGATCATAGAAACCACATTCTAAGCTTGTCGAGACCTTGTGGGGTTGAGTGAATTTGTAGTGTCGAATCACTCCTGAGCAGAGCTTAGAGCTTGTACAAGGTATGGTACCCTTCAAACCACATTTGAGAGCAACAAAGTCCAAAGGTGTGCTTGCAAACTACCCTCCAAGTGTGGGCTACCCAAGTTGGGGAACCACGTTAAATTTAGTTCAACGATCCACAGGGTATCACCATTGAGAAAAATTGAAAGGGTGATGTACCATAACAATCCACATTTGAGGGTGAAAGAGGAAGGAAAGCCAATGGAGTGTGAGAAGCAACAGGGAAAGCCACAGGAGTGTGAGAAATAGCAAGAAAAGCTGCAGGAGCAGCCACAGGAGCACTTGCAGGAGCAGCCGCAGGCAGTAATCACCGGGGCACCAGAGGGTGAAGGCGAGGGTCAGAGGAATGAAGGGGCGGAAGTTCAAACGGACAGGGGAGCAGGTAAACGTGATGGGTTGGCCCGCGGGGGCAATGGGAGCCACGCGCCCAGTGGAAACATCGAGGCCCACTCCCGGGCTGACCATACCCTACGCCTCCGAATCAACAAGCCCCCACTAGAGGGAGTCCGCACCATGCAACAAAGTCTCATTGGCTGCTTTGTCTCCCAGGGCACCCGCCCGGGGCTGGACTTAATCCGCCGGTGGACGCAAGAACAGTGGAAGGTTGGTTTGGTGGGTGTTCGGAATTTGTCCGAGGACCTACTCCTATTCATCTTCCCATCTCAACAAGCCAGAGACTCGGTGCTGCTTGGAGGCCCGTGGTTTTACGGGGCTCTGGGGCTGGCTTTGACCCCATGGTGACCCAGGGCCCATCACGAGCCTGACCTGTTTGCCCAGGCCCCAGTATGGGTGCAAGTCTTCGAGATCCTATGGAAACTATGGAACTTGGAGTTCTTGAAGAAAATCACGGGGTTCTTCGGAGACTTCATTGCCTTTGACCGTGTCATGCAATCGATGGAACAGATGGGGTTCGCCTGCTTTTGCATCTAGTGCCGACTATTGGATAAGGACCTCATCTGGGAGGTCGTGCTGCAGCTATCTGGCGGGGAGGAAAGCCTTCAAGTCAAATTCAAGAACCTGGCAGCTAAGCCAAGTCTTAAGCACAGAATGACGGCCTAAGGGGGCAAAACCAACGACTATGTGTGTTGTGGGAAACCCGGACACCATGAGGTAGACTGCCGAATTCAGAGGACACAACCACTACGGCCACGAGCCCATGCCAGGCAGCTGTTCGAGGGGGGGTGCTTGGGTCACAATGGGTCATAAGGACCAGCTGCACCCATTGTCCGACCAACTATCCCCCCAAAGCACCCCCAAGAAAACCCCCACCCTA
>MNCI01007629.1:44028-58191 GCA_015680685.1 Gnetum montanum
TCCACAGAGCTAGGATTAAGCCCAAATGCCGACCGCGTCGTTTGAGAAGAAGGACCTCCAGGAAAAAACATGGGAGGTTAATCTAGAGGCCTAACTTCAAACGTCGCATGAAGACAAAATGTAATCCCTGAAGTTTGGACGCATTGCCAGACTGGACGAAAAAACAGGCCACCAGATCAGCCGCCCGGGCCCAGAGACCGGGGAGGGAAGATCTGGGAACCTGGCGGCTCTACGTTCGTGGCACGGGTCCATCGAAAAAGAGCTCAGTGTCCTGTAGGCCTCGGGTGGTGGGCAAGACGATTTCTCCAACGGCCTGGCCCCCAGACAACTGGCGATAGCCGACTCTATGACGCGAATCTCGCATCCTCGGAAGATGGTCCGGTCGCCGTCCCAGTTTGCGAAAAAAAATGATTTAGAAGAGCTAAGTTAAGATGATTTTGTAATGTGATGTTGCTGGGAAAAATATAAAAAATATCATTATGCCATTGAAGAGATCTGATGCTACTAATTTATATACTTCCTATGGCTAACTGTTTAGGTGAATAGATTTGTTGATGAAAAAACATTAGATATATTATATGGTTTGAAGAAAGCAAAACTTGATTTGTAAGTCAGAAAATGCAGATTTGTACTTTGTATCTAAGCAATCTTGTATAGATTTTTATGGCTTCTATTCATTTTCGTAACTGTTTCTGGTTCAGAAAATCAACAATGGTTAGGCTAAAATCTGAATGTGGTGTTTTCTGCCATTTGGGCATTATTCATTTTACTTGCCCTTCATTCTGTTGGAATACTAACGAATCAAAAATTATGCTCGAGGAGCATTAGAATTTATTCTAGAGCTCAGCTCAAACCTTTATCTGTTTGTTGATCAGAAAATCAGAATTTATTTATTAGCATAAGCAAATCCAAGGCAACAAAGCTGATGCTCTATCTTTACTAGTAACTAGAGTATATGTGATGTTGTATGTGCTAAATATAGTGTGTTGGCAACTTATTTTCCTATCATTATGCATGATGGTTTGTTGATCAATGTTAGTTGTCTTGTTTCTTTTTTTTAGAATTTCAATAATTTGATTTATAAATTACTATTTAAATGATTCTAGCACATGCCAGCCAGCTATTCATTTAAACAAGATTATTAATATGCACATCCAAACCATGAATATTGTATCATTAGCTACAATATAGCAAATATATAAGGAAACAACTTCTCAGCTGCTATACCTGTATTTCCATTTACAATATGTTTTCTTATAGCTTACTTTCCATATGACTAATTATGTTTTGCTATGCAAATGTAAAACTACTTGGTGAATTAGTTGAGTCTATTTGCTTATAGATAAATTAAAAGGCTTTCAATAAAATTTTAAGCTTACTTGTTTGACATTAGTACTGCACTTTGGATGCATTATGTATATCAAGAGATGTCAATTGTCATATTGGCATTCTCTCCATGCTAGATCCTTAGGCCATTGTATGCATTATATAATCTTCCTGCTTTATGCTTTAGTCTTTTTATGTTGAACTTATTGTTGTTTGAGTTAGTTAAAAAGAAAGATTGGATTTCTGATGACTGGTTAACTTTTAAAAATTTTACCCTCGCAATTTTTCAGCTAGCATTTTTGGGGCTTTGGTTGTTATCTCTTGCTCCCTAAGAACATGGTGTTATATAAGATCACAACAAACAAAAATTATTCAATGGCAACATTTTGTTGGCAGGTTTGAAATTGTTGAAAATCACAACTAGACATGACATTATGTAGATGGCACTATTAATAAGATGGGTCAACAATTATTAGAATGGACAAAAACTCTTGATCTTCTCCTCTACAATGGCCTTGCTAGATTTCCTCAATCTTCAATATTTACTTTCATAGATGCTCAAAGTAACTCTTGCATTGATTTACTTTTATGTTCTTATAAAGATATTGAATTTATTAAGAAGCTGAAAGTTGGAGAGCAATTGGTAAAATCTTGCCATAATCATTTAGAGTTTTTGTTGCAAATTAAAACTTCTTCTCTAACAATAAAACATAGGAACAAAAAAAAATTCAATATAGAGTCATCCTAGAAGTCAAGGAAAAATATATGGATGCAGCACATAACAAATGGAAGCTTGAAAGACACCATAAGGAGCTTGAGCAGATTTTGCATACAGCAGCTAAGCAAGTTATGCATTCACAACAATAGGGTTATCAAAAGACTTGGCTTGATAAGGATTGTGTACAAGCTAAAAAAAATATTAAAAATGTGAATGAGAAAAATAGATAAAGTTTAGTTGAGGCATATAAATGCTTGATTAGAACCAAAAGGATAAAATTTATCAAGGAATAGCAAAAATATTTTGCTTACACCATGAAAAAGGAGCCTCGATAGTTTTGATAGTGTTTTCATTATAAAGCCTCTTCATCATTTAATTTTTCTTTTCAAAATATTTACTTGTTTTACCATAAACTATTTACAGGAGAAGATGATAACTTTACTGATATTATACAACAAGCATGTCTTCAATTTACTCTTGAGGAACTTATAGAGGGTATTAAAAAGCTAGCATCTGGCAAAGCTGTAGAATTAAATGGCTTATATACAGAATTATTGAAGTGGATAGGACCTGCTATTCATAGATAAATTTGGCACAAATTAAATTCAGCAATGGATCAAGGATTAGATCAACATTGGAAAACTAGTAAGGATATATTGTTATATAGAAAAGGGGATAAAAATAATTCAAACAATTATCAAATAATTGTTGAGAGTAACATTTTTGCTAAGTTATTGGGAACTCTGCTAGAAAGAGAATCAGTTCTTGGGCTAAAGTTAACCAGGCTAGGATGAGGTGTCAAGCAGGTTTTAAACAAAACCACTCCACTATTGATCACTTTGTTACTCTCAGACATTGAATGAAGTTTGCAAAAAAGCCTAACAAAAATTTTTTTATTTGTTTTGTTAATTTTACAAAGCATATGATTCGATGGTTCACACAAAACTATGATTGCATTTGCTTAAAATTGGCCTCCCTTCAAAATTCAAAGAAAAAATTTCAATTCCAAAGCACCTCAAAAATTGTATAAGGAAGTAATTATTTCAAAAGCAAGTGCAATGATTTAAGACTTTGGGCTTGGAAGGTTTAAAAACAAATTTTTCAGACTATTATCTATCATATTGTATTGTACACATGTGTTGTTTAGGACCATAGACTTGATGTTAAACTTTGAAAAGGTATTGAAAGAGTGCAAAAAAATTTCCTTCTCAATGAGTTAAAAGTGAATCTAAAAACACCTTACTCAATGTTATTGTGTGAATGTGATTTATTACCCTTAAAAGAAAAAGCGTTGTGCCAATTCATTACATACACTCATAGCTTGTATATCTCAATGCCAGACAAATTCTCTAAAGCAGTTCTTGAGAATTCACTAGACTATGGTTAGTATCTTTAAGAAATGTAATGGTTGAGAAGATGGAATATCTCTTGGGAGGAAGTGCAACAAAATCCTAAGCATATTTGCTAGTTAGTTAAGTAGAAGTTTTTGACATAGTTATGGTATAATGTAGAAGGCAAGAAACAATTTTTTTTACATCACATTAGATCTAATAAACTATATGCAAAAGCTCACTATCTCTCCGCTATTCCAACGAAAGTATTGGAGTGCCATCAACAAGCTTTGTTTAAGTTCACATCATCTTCAAATTGAAAGTAAGAGATGGTTTGAACTCTCTTGAGAAGAATGCACTTGTAGGTCAAGAGCCCTTGAAATTGAGTTGCATGTGTTTCTTTTCTGTGTTGAGACTACCCATTTGAGATAGCATTATAATATTGTAACAAAAAACTTATATGATTTGTTTTTGCTGCCCCTATTGTTTCTTGGTCAATTTGTAGAGTCCATCTTTATTTTTCATGAAAATGTAATATTTATCCAATAGATCCTATGGGTCTTTTGACATAATAAAGACCTAGTTTCAATTTCACATATTGGCAATGAAACTGCAAGAATAATTTATTCTATGAAACAACAAAAAACCCATAAGAACAACTCATCCTACGAAAAACATCACAAGAACAATCCATCCAGTGAAACAAGCAACAACCTTGCAAGAATAATAAGTCCTTTGAAACCAACAATGAGTACACAAAAACATGTTGTCCTGCAAAACCAGACACAAACCTACAAGAACAAACCATCCTACAAAAATAGCAACAAACCACACAAGAACAACCATCCTACAAAACACTAGTATGCTACATCCAACTTGTCATCCAATACTACAAGCTCTGATACCATTATTAGAGGCCATTAACTATAACAAATTCAGCAAACAGAAACAAATACTAGCACACCAGACTAGCACAACAAAAACAAAACCATTACACATCCAAAGTCATAACCAATAGGCAAGGAACTGAAAGTAAGTAACGAGTCCCTACCAACCCAGGCAAATGCTCAGGCAATTAATTCCACTATCCTTTATGTTAATTTATACATGTGATTGCTTACAAGCTAACCCAAAGTTCATTGAACTTAGATAGACTCTTCAATCGCCTAGAAATTTCCAGAAAATTCAGTGGCTAATAATGTTGGTATTGCTATCTAATTTAACATTTTGATTTTAAAAAAAAAAAAGCAAAAAACAAATAAAACTACAACCATTCTTCAAGAAATATCAACCACGTCTGAATGACCCAAAAAATGGAAAACAAGACATCAAGCCTACCCAAATATGTCCGGACAAGCATTAAGCCCAAGGTGATTTAAGCTATTAATATACAGTTTTTAAAATTTCATTTGAGAAAAGAATTAGCAATTTGAAATTTTCTCATGTTCAACTTTTTATCACTAGAATATATAAAAATTGGGAAAATGAGACATAAGAATATTTAAATAATTTAACCTTAAGGTTTAAGGAATTTGGATGATAATATTAGAATTTTGGAAACTTAAGAACAAAGTACAGCATATCCTAGAAGAGGGAAGCCTTGAAAAGAATTAAAGATATATCTAGTAACAAGCCTTGAAGATAACCAGATGTAAAATACAAGCATACCAACTTAAAAAATTAAACGAAATCCCAATTCTGTACTCAGTAAGTCACAATTTGGAAAATGCATGACCCTCTGGAAAATAAAATTTTCTTTGACAAGTTATTTTAATTCAGATCACACTGAATAACGGGAGTCTGTGACATCAAAATACAGTATACAACAGAATAACCACAGTATAGATGATGGTACCTTCGGTTTCACAATTTCTCAAATAACATGAGTAGCCAGCATGTTTACTAGGTGTATGGAAGTACAAGTGAGTGCCAATATTCTGAAAGGGTAACCAGGAAAGACACAGAAACTTCCTTACTAAACCAATCTATTGGAAATTCTTTGTAGGATAGCAGGCTATATTCTGAACAACCAAAACAGAGATTGTAAAATTCATTTCTCTTTCAGAAACAAATAGCCTCACACCCATTTCCATGAATATATTCCTTGACTCTTTTTTCCAGATTGTCACATAAAACCCTAGTGTAGTATCAGTAGTCTAATCCCCAAAACAGAGGTTGTCACTATTACACTTAAGGCCAAATTAACATATATGCAACTTTTACCAGCTTCAAACATCTCTACATTTGACAAGAATAAAAAACATACCCCTGCTGCTTCTAAGAATAATCATGTTCTTTTCTAACACCATCTTGTGTTCTATGCATTTGCTTAAAATTCCAATCTGTCATCATTAATCTTGCATTGCTTCAAGCAAAAGAAAAAGAAAAGGATTTCTCAAAGAAATATCACATTGGCACCCATATTCTGAAAAATTCTAACAATTTTATCACGGAGACAAATTCACAAATAAGGTAATATTCTTAGTTCTTTACAACTGGGGTAGAAACCTACACCATTGTCATAGGAAAACATAATTTTGAAAGATTATTATAAAATTAACAGTTATCTTGCTTGAATTTGAAAGATTCAAGTTAAACGCAAAGTTCATTTTTGAAGGCTAAATGAAAGCTTACATGTGACCACAGAAATTCCACAAATTAAATAATACCAAAATCTTTAAGCCAAATATTTATTAAGATAATTTTCTGAAACATAGTTCCAGCCATAGGGTTTAAGGATGGGTTATCTGGAGATGTCGATATTCAGCAACCATATCGCTGCCCTTTATTGTGTTAATATAGCTAAAACCATGTGCCTTTACTAGACTTCATGCTCAAATTCTCTAACTTCGACCATTCTATCCCCAGAAATGGTGCAGAACTCTGATAGTCTATGAAGTTAAATAGTCCTCTCATTTCAATCACCATCTGTTCACAATCATACATCCCAGCAACTTTGCATATCAACTCATTTTATATTTTTAAAATTAAAGCAATACATCCAGAAAAATCATTAAATAGATTCCCACTTTCATACTTAGCTTCCATATCAAAAGTACTTCCTTATCACCTTGGTTGAAATACGTACTCATCTTAATTCTTTCTGCAAAGGTGTACTTTTGTTGCATAAAAAATCTATTAACATCAAAAACTGTGACTTCTACTGTTTCCATTTATACATAGGAAACCTTCTCAAGGTTAATACGGGGGAAGGTGAACTGTCCTCCAAAGACCTTCCTCTATTTACCAGGGGCATTATCTGGAATTGCACTCCAATCTTTGAAACATGAGACAATGGCACCAACTACAATAGTAACAATTGTTGAGAATTCTAGCAATCTCTTAAGTAATCTGCAAAAGTGGAAAACCTTTTGCATTGCTAATAGTTTTTTTTTTTTCTTTAATAACAAACATCGTAGGTGTTACAGCATAGTAGAGATTCCCTATGAAAGCATTACCTAAGGTGTCATTTTTGTTGAAAAAATGATTGTTGACATTGAAAAGTGTTGACTTGGACTTTTTCCATTTATGTATTAAAAACTTTCAAAAGATTAATATGAATGAAATCGACAATAATTGACAATCCTATCGATCTCTAAAGTAATTTGGAAAAGCAGTAGGCCTTTTGCATTGCTAAAAATTAACATAGAACAAACATGGTAAATGTAAGAAAAATGACCAAAATGACAGTATGGTGGTGACTTATTTTAAGTAACAAGAAAATAAGCAAAAAAATCAAGGAAAATATAGAAAACCTGTTGTCCTATGTGTAATAGCATAAGAAATGAGGCCAGATCCTACATCCTTCATATTTTTGTATAATATAAGCAAAACTACATAAATGCTAAAAAGACAAGCATCCCAAATAATTTGAGCAAGCATCCACAGGATTTTGGTTTCACACCCCAAATCGACTGAGGAAATAAATGACCGTGACAGTAACTCTTGTTGGGCAAAGACAGTCTATCTGCCTCTTTTCGCCCGATTCAGGCATGGGGCTCCACCTGTGGGTAGCCACCACTAAAATGACAGCATGTCCAACTCCAATACGAAGGTAACAAGTGTCATACATCCCATTATTGCTTTAGTGAGAAAAAATATGCTATTAAGCAGAGAATTCCCTCTTTTATAACTTTGAGCTTGTTGCAAGCGCTTTCGAAATGAGAATCATGTGTTTGAAAGAAAGATTATCCCGTTTGATGGGTGATAATGGACTTCAAATTGCCTGGGAATTTTATGCATACTACCAAGTGCATCACATACGCACCTTGCCACCTTCACACCAGAAGACGAAACAAACTAATGATTGTGAAAGAAAAAATATGGATTAGTTTCTACGCTATTAGTTTTCAGAAAACAGGAATTATTGTAACCAGTGAACCTCTTATTCAATCATCATCATTAACAGTTCAATAACCTTTGCATTTATCTAATACGAAAGGCTTGCTTTAAACAGATTGATAAGAGTTTGACTACCAATAACTACCTCACATCTAAAAATCAATGATAAACTAATTTTAAAAAGCCCAGAGTAAACAGAACCAATTTATCGATATAGACAATTTATCACAACCAGCATTCCAATTGAACTTGAAGCGGAATTGAAAAACTACAGCACATGTAGCTATATACAAAAAATACCGATTCCATGCTTCCCACAGGAAAAGAAGATAAACCAGAAATTGCAACTTAGTCCACAACAACGTGCTCAAGGCGGTGCACATAAAAATATAACAACACAAATCGTAGGAATAATTCTCGTAGAAATGGTCCAGGAAAACAATAATACAGCAGAAAGATCGCCTACATACTGAGAGGCTGGTCGCGGAGGGATCGATGATGGAGAAAATGCAGATGACATTTGTTCCTCGTCCATCACGTCATTCGGCTCTTCTGGGAGAGCTTCCATTTGATCCATGCCAATATCAATGTCGTTCCTCTTTCGCACGTGATCAGGCCCGATCTTGACAATATTGCTTCCTCGATGTCGACAAAATCAGTAACTCCGAGTTGAACCTAAATATTAGAGTGTAGCCTGGAGCCGTGAATCGTTAGAATACGAAGTGCAAACACGCGTCAGGCGATATATGTATTTTCAATATTTCTACTTCAATGTTGTTATTGTTATTATTATCCTTTCTTTTTCCCCCTCCTAATCTACGGTAATTGCTCTGGTTATTCATCAAAGAGAAACACTTCGCTCATAGCTTCCCCAATAGGTCAAAGTGCGGTAGTGCAAACACTGCAAATGAAACGAGTTTACAATAATGACTTCGGAACAATGTAAAATCACAGTATAATGGCAATAACATCCGTTTTTTGGTTTTCAAACCCCGAACAGCACTGCTATCACCCGCGTTGGGGTAGAATTTCGAAAACAATTCTTGTCCTAAAGCTTAATATTTTTACGAAAAAGGTGAATCTATTGAAAGCGAATCTCACTTAAAGCAAAGCAAGGAAGATGGTACATTGAAAGGCATAGCATTACGCTACTACAAATCATGAGGGAAAATAGAAAAAAGATTACCTTGCAATATTCTCTAATATTATTTGGGAAAGAAAGTTTATTCCTTAAATATTTTTGGAAGTAATATAGGATGGGTGAGTTTTTGGAAAATTTCACTAATATAAGTGAAATTGAAATTGAAGTTTTATTACCTCCAAGGATCATAAGATTGCACATATGTTACATTTTGGTCTACAAATTATTACTTCCAAGGACCATAAGATTGGACAAATGTTACATTTTGTTCTACAAGTTGACCAAGTACTAATGGGGTAACAAAAGCAAATCATACAAATTGTTTGTTGTAACATTATAATGTTGTCTTAAATATAATACTAACCCATCAACAAACACCCATCCCCCAATATAATACTAACTTTTTTCTCTTTGCATTTAAACCTTAGATTGACATTAACAAAGTTGTTGCTTTGAGGGTTATTAAGCAATATTGTTGCATTATATGTTATGACTTTGATGATTCAATGTTGCAATTTTGCAAGTCCTTGTAATTTTGTAATTTAAATACCTAGTTTTAAAATAAGGGTAACTATTTAATTGTATATAAGAGTGGCATACATAAAACAAAAATTGATTTTTTTTTTTGGTACAAAAGTAACTAGATCATTTGCAAAGATTATAAAGTCATACATAGAGAAAGCATTACAACTTAGCATTAACTAATGGTTATGTATTTAGCTATCCAAAGCTACAAAGTAGCATGCAAAAAAGATTAAATACCTAAGATAGTAGAATTTGAAGAAAGACAACATAACATTATTGAAATAATAATTTTTTTAAAGAAAACACTTAGAATTATGATTATTAAGTAAATACTATTTGAGGCCAAATAAAAATTTGAATTCACAAAATTGAAAAGGATATTTAAGATGAAAGAAAAGGAAAAAAGTATATCCTAAAAGACATGTGCTAGTGGGGTGATGAATTACAACATGTTATCTAAGGTAAGAAAAAGCATATTTAGAAATGGTAGCTGATGAGCGACGAGGTACCCCTATGCCCAACCATACAAATCATTAAGGCATTTATGCACGATCCGGTCAAATTTCATGGACCTATAGTTTTTTAGTGCACTAGTTCTTTTAGGAAGTGAAATGGGCATTGAGAACATTCGTTGTCTTCTCAACTACACTTGTGAAGCTCAAAAATTTGGTTTAAGTGTAATTGAGGTACATGATTTTTATCATTTTAGGTTTTATAAATTTGATCACCTGCAACAATAATCAAAGGTAGAGTAATTTAGGATCTAATTTGTCTACTGCCTAGCTAGCCTAACACAAGTACCCGTCCCACTTTCCTAAACACATATAACACTACTAGGCTACCAAACATTAAGCATTGCTAAGTTACCAAGCACTATATGTATGCTTGAAGTGGTCATGCTTATGTTCATTAACAATTGGAAATTAATTGCTTAATTTAAATGCATTAAAGTAAGTGTATGAAAGTAAAATGCATTAAAGGAAACATTAATCTATTCTTAATGCTGCAAGGATTATCAAAAGAGTTCATTTTTATTCTTGTCACACTGTTGTGCTCAGGTACATTAGTGTTCGAACAAAGATCCGTACACATTTAAACTCCTATTGTGAGCACTCAGAAAATATTCTAACTCTGGAGAAAAAAAACTGTAAGAGCTTCACTAACTATGACAAAAACTGATATGAAAATCATGAGCCCAAGCACTATATTGATAGGCTAGTGTATACCTCGTGACATCAGATATTCGACATTGCATTTTGGCTCTAACATTGGATACCCGACGTCAAGGCTCCAACATCAAATACCTAATGTCAAAGAAAATAAAAAATGTGATTCATCATATCCCCACAACTGAATAAAATCTCATCCTTGAGTAAAGAAGAAAAGGAACAAGTTCCTTGCAAAATATTGGGAAGGTATGGGATTATTGACTAACATACAAATTGACTTAGATGGAACAAACAGAATCTAAGTCCCCAAGTTTATGGAGTTACAATCTTTACAAAATTAGGTGTTCATGATTGATGAGCCGTGATATCGCGTACACGATATCGCGTCCTACCTCATCTTCTATAAATAAGAGGCGGCGCCCTTGGTTCCAGTTGGTTAGACTTAGACCCTTAACCAGATTCTTGCAGTTTAGTTATTCCATAGTTAGAATTATTTCTGTGTGCTCGCAGTAGGAGTCATAGAGTGAACGGATCTTTATTCGAGCAATTTGTACCTGAGCACAATTTTGTGTACCGCAATAAAGACGAAATTTGTGATAAACCTTGCAGCATACAGATTAAGCTAATTAGTAATTAATTATTGTTTAATGCTTTCCTAGTTAATTAATATCTCTCTCAACCTTCAACCCCCTTAGTTAAATACACTCAATACGACTGCTTCGAGCATATGTGTAGCGCTTGGTAGCCTAGTAACGATTAGCGTTTGGTAATCCCAATAGCATTGCACTGGTTCATGATGTGTACGACGAGTGGGAACGGATACTGGTGTTAGGAACATTTAGAACTTAATTAATGAATAGTTAATGTAAGTTAGCCACTTAGTTCTCTTTCCTCTCCTTTATTAGCAGAAGACATAAAAATTACAAAAGTTATAAAAATCATATACCTCAAACTTACTTAACCATACAACCGTGACAATACAAGTAAGTTTGGGAAGACAACGAACTGCGATCTACGAGTAACTGTCTAGATACGACAACTAGTCCGTCTGCGGAGTTTGACCAAATCGTGCATGAAACACTCGTATTCATATGGTTGAGTGTAGGGGTACCTCGCCACTCATCATTAGCGTCGTTGCCGGGGACAGTGCTAGTTATCTAGATTAGTTATATCATACAAGGTCGCTGTATAGGAATTAATGATATATCTTTTAGGAAGAAATAATTACAAAAAGTCACTTACAAATTCACACACAGTAGCACAACCATGCCTCTCCTATAAGACTATGATAATGCCACATCTAGTGAGGCAATTCATTGGAGAACCAACGAATTATATGACAATGAAGATTGAAGTACGCAATCTGAGGTGGGGGTTTCTTATAAACATAAATGAAGGCAGCATCATCCCAGTGCACGGAAGCAAAACTTACTCGATAACGATGAACCCCTACTAGCCACTACAAGCCTAACGCAAATACAAGAGACTGTTTGAATCTCTTGTAGGCATCATAAAGAGAGCCGCTTACCTAGGCTTGATTTAAACAACTTTCCCAATTTCTCAAGAGGCTATGACTTAGATCTGCAACAACATTTACAAGCCTTCTACGATGCCTGTGCATGGAACAACATTGATAACAGTTGGCAAAAACTCAAGCGCTTTTTTATGACACTCGTTGGCCAAGCAAAAGTATGGTATAGATCATTAAGACTAAATTCAATTTGACGTTGGCCAACAATGGTAGAACTCTTTAACAAAAGATATCAAACCTACACAAGAGTGTCGACCTTGAGGAAACAAATCCAAGAGTGGAAACAAGCACAACATAAACCCTTGGACATGGCCTTAGAAAGATATTATGCACTGCTAAATAATTATCCAAGCCATGAGTTCTCTGAGGAAAGGCTAATGTACCATATCATTGATGGACTCCGTGATGAAACAAGAGAGATAGGGATGTATGCCCAAGGTCAACTATACAAACTACATACCCATCAAGTCCAAGAGCTTATTAAGTGGGTAGCAAAAGAAGAAGGAGAAATGGCTAGATGGGAGAGTGTTGAAAAACATCAATAGGACCAAAATCTCAACTTAACAAAGGTCCATAATCACAAAAAGGAGAAATCAACCTATCTCAAGAAGGAAGAACCATCTTTGCCAGTACAACAATCATTAGAGGAAATCAAGGCAAAGATCAATAAGATGCTGGAATGGATGCATAAAAAGTGTGGAGAATATATCAATATTATTGGAGATAGAGTTTTGACAACTCGAGAAGCAGGACAAAATATCATTAGATAATCGTAAAGAAGGGATGAAGAAAATAAGAGATCAACTGCCAATCATACGTATGAATGTAACATTTTCCTGTACGATCACCCCAACGGCCAATGTCCAATCTTGTTACATTTATATGAGCATTGGGGAAGCACGTTACACCCAGAGTCCATACAGAGATACTGTGTTCGATCATAGTGGCAACAATCCCAGTCGTGGGGGAAGCCATCCCTAAACTAGAGACACCCTTCATATCATCCAAATCTAAATGCTTATCTAGTTCAACATCCCATTTCCCCAACTGGATCAACATCCTCTATCTCGCTGCATTATCATTCTTCTCAATACTATTAGCCCATGTCCTCAACAAAACCACCCCCTTGTGTACCTTACACTTCTCCTAAATTTCAACATTCTCATCCTTTCCCTCCTTCTACATCACCACCAACTATTCCTAAAGTGTCTGCACCACAACAACAACCCACGAACGTTACTTGTGCTACTATTGCCAACAATAGTGAGAGACCTCCTCAACGTCAAAGGTGTTCCTTCTTTAGACATGACCATAGGAAGGGACAACACAGTTCTGAGGTTGCTGCATTCTCCAACTTAGCACAAGTCCAACATTGTGGTGCATCCTTCTCTTCGAACCCAACGCCTCGTGTCACTTCATCAGGGCCACCAATTAACACTCCAACAACTATATGGCCCAATGAATACAGCCATGGAGGGCGACATCCCAATCCTTGCATACCATCTTACGGTCTCAAGTATCATAGTGGGTCAAGTCTTTACCTGAGAACCACATCTTATAAGTTGCCCCACTATGCTTACTATAATCAGGTGTGTGAACCCCAATGGGGTAAGTATGACCAAGTTTCGATATTTTCAACATGCAAGGATCCTCATCTTTCATTTATTAATCCTTGCCATGCTCAACCGTTTAGTTATGGGGGATATCCCTCATTCTAATAACAAGCAGGATTAATAAATATTTTTCATTCTCTTCAATTTTACAACTTTTTGTTTTGCAACATTGTTATACTTTATCATTTCTTTGTGTGACTATTTGTTTTGTTTTTGTTTTTGTCTTTGTTTTTTATTTTTGTTTTGTTAGATTCGTCACCTAATAAGTACTCATAACAATGGTATGAACTATATTCTATTGATTGCTAATGTTTGGTTTTTACCTTTGAGTTATAATGTTGATACTAAGGTATGGTTCTTTTGATATAATAGGCAATGAGTCCATGTCATCCATGCATCCATGAATTTCTATGGTCTCTCTTGGCTTGGAACTATGCAGTCCCCTTCTCTAATAATAAAACTATTAAC
>MNCI01007629.1:58458-85142 GCA_015680685.1 Gnetum montanum
AATGACATCTACTCAGTCACATTAATCATACATACACCAGGGGCTGTACACCACCTTGTTCTTGGGACTCCATTCCATTCTCTTCTCCTCATCATTCTTTCTCCATTTTCCACCTCATTGCCGGTTGTATCAGTCGTCTATATTTTGGTTGATGCATTGTTTTCTTTTTGGTGAATTCTTGTGGTTTAGACTTTAACTCTTGCTTTCAAATGACATTTCTAGAGCCTACGGACTCTTTGAATTTGGGATTGTCAGGGCATCAAGGGCATGAGCCTGCTTTGGGGAGGACCCATTAGCATTCCTATTTGGTGCACCAGTTAAACTTCTTTCCCTTAAACATTGCTACAATCAACATTTGTTTTGTTCATTCACATCTCTGACATCCATTTTATCGGCATTGCCATTGTTTCTTTTTCTCCATCTTTCTTATTCCTTATATTTTTCTATTCTATCACTACCGAAGGATTGCTCTTAGTCATGGGGGCCTTGGTCCAATTTTTTCAATTTTCTCCTAACCCCTACACCTTAAGTAGTCACCAGTGTTATATCTCTAGAATCTGTATCGGCCATATCACAACTCAGCCAATGGACCTTATACTGAAGCAAGGTATCAATTGTATTGCAATTTACTTATCTTTGCTCATATGTGACTATGTTGTGTGTGCAAATGGCAATCATACAACAATGGACTGGACTTGGAGGAAACACTCAGGATGAACTGGTGCTGGAATAGTTGTGCAAGGAACAAGATTGATGGTGCACTCATGGATAGACAATAGAAGGCGCAATCTTGGCATCAGTAGCAACACGTCTTCCCCTTTCTTTTCTTTCTCTTCTCTCTTAGCTGTCAAATAAGGTTGGATGTCAATTGTGTATAGTGTTCACTCTTGTGGTCATGAACACTAATGTTGCCATGTATTGTAATGTTGATCCATTCACATGTCACCCCATTCACCATTAGTTGTCATTCAAGTCAATAATCCCATACCTTCCCAATATTTTGTAAGGAACTCGAGGACGAGTTTTCATTCAGTCATGGGGATATGATGAGCGGCATTGTAGTGTGTGTCCTTTTCACAAGGATTCCATTCTATTTTATAGCTTTTTTCCTTCCCAAATATCTTTTGCAATTTGTGCAACAGCTAGTAAATGGCTAGTTGGAATGTCCCTTTCAAGCTTATGATGTCTCATTGGAAATTAAACACTTGTAGGTGGAGCGTCCCACTAGAAATTGGGATGTCTCACTTGGGATGTTCCATCTGGGATGTCTCAATAGCAATTGGGATGTCTTCAGATCTTTTGGAACATCTAGACAGATACTAGAACATCTTCTTTTGACTTCGTGCATCCTTATCATCTTTCATCTTTGTTTTTCAGTTGAGAATTTTTTCATCTTAGATTAACAACTGAGCTCCCATCTTGGTCTCTACTTCCTTATTATCCAGATCTCTCCTTGACTCCTTCTAGGTTCTTGTCCTAATCATCATGTTCTTGTTTTTCTCTTGTCTCAATGTCATCTTGACCGTATCTAGGTCCTTGTCCTGATCATCATGATCTTGTTTTGCTCTTGTCTTGATCTTAGCTTAACCATATCTAGGTTGTTATCCGGATCGTCATGTTCTTGTTTTGCTCTTTCTTAGTCCTACAAGATCTTACAAACACATTTTTCACATTCTCCATTTTCCAAGGTTTTGACATATCAAAAGGTTAACAATATTAGCCTTAGGCTTTTTGACATATGACATTCATGGTGTAAGATGACCATGAGTAGGTTTACTCACATTACAAAATATGGATACCACACTATAAAATTTATTTGAGTGGTTATTACAAAAACTTGAAAAATAACTAGATGTATATAGAAACATTGATAAAATTGCAAGAAATTTCTAAAATTTTATTAATGTTAAATCTTCATATCATCCTAATCAATGGTGGTTCTTCTCTTAGTGGCTCTTTTTTTGGCTCCTTTTCTTTCATGTAGAATATCTAAAGGATAGACCAACATTTCTCATCATTGGTTTGTGGGTCTATAGGTAGTGAACATATGATGTTTGAACTCTAATTCTTATATCTGCTACTTGTCCATGATCATTTGTTCTTTTTGGCCTCTTCTTGTGATTCTTTCAGCCTCTTCTTCCTACTTTATAAAAATATCTTGCATTTGGAACACTTTTTGGTATCATTTGCAATCACCAAAGGATCAACATTAGTTTTGGAAATTTTTTCTTAATGTTCAAATCCCTTTTGGATTCTTGGTTAGATTAAAATTCAAGAAAAAAAATCTAGTATTTAGGCTTAAGGTGATTATGAAATATTGTTCTTAAGGCTTTAGAATAGTTAAGTGTTTAAGTCATTTTAATTATTAATACTATTAGTTACCTTAATGTTCAAAAATAATATGTTAGATAAATTTTCAAAAAGCACATCCTTAGGGTGTTAGCAAAATTTTCAAATTGTACTATGATTTCTCCATGACAAGGAGCTCAACTTTGAGAGCTTGTAGGTTTTTGAACAAGTGAAATAAGAGGTCTAGTTAACAAATTATCATAAGTACAATAGAATAGGAAAAACTATGAGGACTAGATATTTTAGGTTCCAAAATAGTAAGGAAAGAGGAAATTTGGAGAAAGTTTTAATAGAAAAGAATTATAGTTAATTAAAATTGGTATGAATTAGGTCCTAATATCATGCATGAATTTAGAGAAATTTCCCATGATGTCGTTAAAGATGTGAGGTTGGTTTAGAACCTTTATTAACAAAAGTTATGCTAGTGGATGCTTTCCAAAGCAAGCTTCTACCCATAATGCCCTTGCATAATCACTTCTAGAGGTATCCAAGGGTACATTAGAAGTTAAATGTGAATCATTTATTTCTTCCAAACACCACGCAACTACATTGGTTATAATCTTACACTATGCTAGACAAACCATCAAATTCATAATTAATAATGAGGTGTTAGCCTAGTGATAAGAATCTTGATTTGAAAGCTCCAAGTTATGGGTTTGATTCTAGCGGGTAATGTCAAGTAATAAAGTTATAATTAGACTATATATCTTAAGTTGTACCCATATTATAATTATTTCAAGGTTTTAATAAGTTTATAATTGTATTATGGTGGTGAGGTGAAATGACATTAATAGGGATCAAAGAATTGGGACATTGTGTACCTTACCATGATCATAGCATGCCTTGTATGTAGACATGATTAAAATGACCATTATACCTATTTATTAGTATTCAAAACCAAGTCCAATCATCTTAGAGTGGCATCACATTGCATCATCATGTGTCCATCATCACAAGACTAACTAGCTACCATATTAAAAACAATACCACTCAATAAAGAAAAATTGAAAAATATCCATTAGAATTATTGAAAATAATTAATTATCCATTGATTTTTAATATTAGAGGGAGGTGTTGAAATTCAAAAATAATTGTAATATAGTACATCCCAAGATATAGTCTAATTAAAAATTTATAACTCAATGTTATCCACTAAAATTAAATCCATGACTTGGAGCTTTCAAATTAAGAGTATTTTCAGTCACGTATCTTTTCAATCTTATTAGTGGTGCATCTTTAGGCAAGGGTCATGTCTTTCTAGTCACATGATGAAAATAGTCCAAGAGACCATGAGATTCTTACAAGTCATCTACCTTCAAACATGGGTTGCATGTCTTTCAAGTGGTATAATTTGAATGATTTACTTATAATTTAATTTTTTACCCTTACCATATCACTACTTTCATGTATGGCTAACATGCATGTCTAATGATGTAAGAAGGGAAAAATTGTTTTTAATATTATATTTTCCAAAAACAAGAAAACATAAGTGCTAGTACATCAACATGAAACCATGGGATCCAAGATGAAAGTCTAAGAAAACAAATTTTCCTTGATGTCATATCCTTATCCAACCCTCTTGGTCTTTCCTTATTTTTTCAAGGTTTATTTAGCATGGATTAATTTTAGTTTTGAAAGTGATAAGAACCACATTATTCCCAAGGTATTAACCTCTTATTAATTGAAATGGAGGGATGGATATTATGGTCTTACTACCATGTGCAATCATTTCTTCTATAGTTTGATATCATAGGATAAAATTTCAGCATCAATGTTATTAGTTCTTACATCATGATAGGTAATATTATTAACAAAACATAGGAAATATCTATACAACATAAAGTGATTGACTCAAGAAAATAGAAAATTATAAACATAGAAGAAATAATAGGAAATATAAAATATATTAAGAATTAAAATTTGTTGAAGAAATAAGAAAATAAAAAAAATTTGAAACATGTCAAAAATAAAAAGATGTTTAAAAATGATAAAACTAAAAAGTAAAAATGTACCTATCAATTCTTAATATAAGATGAGGTATCTTCTTCAAGATAAAAATTGTAGATAAGGATTCAAAAAATGGATTATGCATTCCCTAGATCATACACTCTAGGTTTTCTATTTATCATCTTTAATAATTTATGTTTTCACTTATTAGCCATTTAACATTGATAATAATAAGGTTTTCAATTTTAGAAGGTCTAGATATGTTTTTATTTTGATTTTTACTTTTAATTTTTAGGTTTCCGTATTCATCACTTCCTTTTGATGCGTGGTGGCATTTTTTGGTTTAGTGGCTAATGTGTAGACATGTTTTTGATCATGCTTGTTTTTCAAGTTTATTGGGGTTTGTGTAATGCCTAAAAAATTTAGTTGCTAAAAAGTCAAAATTTCTAGGTGAAATAGTCTAACCTTGGATCCCAAGGACCTCTAAGAAACAAGATCCAAGGTGCCCTGGATGATCTTGGCAATCACCTAGGGACTTAGAATTGTAAAATAGTGTAAAAGAATTGAATAAAAATTACTGATCTAACCAAGAGTAATAGGAAAAATAAACTTGCATAAAACAAATGAACTAAAAATTTTATTGAAAATAATAATAGTTGCAAATACAAAAATTTCAAGGGAGTACAAGTTTTTTTGTGCTTAAAATGTAGAAAGAGCTATGTGAGAAGTGGTTGTAGTTTTGGTGAAACCGACAAAGTGCTTCCTGAAGTTCCACTCCCAAAAATATTTGTTGGTTCTTAGGTTAGATCTACTACACTAGTTGAAAAATGGGTAAGGTGATTATTTGACTTTTTGGTGTTAGGCAATTGCTCCAAGAGTCTTCAATGCCCAGCTAAGCCAATTGCCAGTTTTCCAAAAAAAAGTTTTGCAAAAATGCCAATGGTTACAAGCACTCAAGGTTGCAAGAATTTTCAAGCCCTCCTCTAAAACATGTTTAATGTGTTCAAAATTTTTATTTATAGGCCATAGGGTTGCTATTTTTTTGGTTGCAAATTTCGGTTAGATTGAAATCATGTGCAAGTGTGGTAGGCTTTCAACTCTAGTGTAGTTTCTATTTATGGTAAGTTTTGATGCACCCAAGAGCATCAAAATCACGCTGGATACTAAACATAGTAAACTGACTTTTGGTATTGCTTTGTTGCAACTACATTGGGAATTATGGTGACTATGCTAGTCATGGAGAAACTACCTAGAATCATAGTGACTATGCTGGCCATGGCTTAGAAACTGAAAACCCCAACCATGGGCTTCATGAAAAAAAAAGGAAGCCCAATGGCTCCTATGTTGGTCTTGTGGAACATCATTGGTAATTATGGTAACTACACTGGCCATTATTAGGAAAATGAAAATCCAACATTGCCAATGCTGGGGGTAGGTGGCTCCAATGTAGTTAAGGCTATACCCCCACAAAAACCCATGAAAATGCTAATTTTGGTAGTCCAAAAGGTATTTTTAACCTCCCCAAGCCCAAATATAGACATGGTATGACTTTTTTACTTGGGAAGTGAGGTTATGACAACTTATGAGGCATTTTTTAGTCCCAAAAGTTAAAGTATGTGAAACTGCATCTCATGAAGTACAATCTTTACATTTTATAATAAAATTCTAACCTCGGGTTTAATGGTGAGGTTTATAAGTTGTAACATGGGATTTTTTGATGGTGTTTCATTGGCCCCTCTTTGTTGATGTTTGGAGGATGGACCCGAGAGACATCCACAAAGAATACAAAACATCATCATAGGTCCATCATTGACATTTCCTCTCCATGCATGATTCTATAGTGTTGACCCATGCCAAAGAGTGCTTATGACTATGAGATAAGGTTTTTGGTAAGGTAATAGAGGTTAAAGGCTATATTTGGTTATGAGGAAATGGTTGCAAGGGTTAATAATGAGTTCCAAATATTAACAATCATGATCATGGTGATGGCTAATCCATGTGGTCTTTGTGCTTCACACTTCGAAGTGTTAGTTACTTGGTAATGTTCTTGAGGAGCCAACACTTTGCTCCAAGGCTTATTTGGCTGTTAGGCTCCTCCCTTTGCATGTTTGGAGACATTTGGTTATCTTTTGATTTTTATTGGCCTTTCAGCTTCTTGGTAATTTGCTTTTCCTTTTGCTTTTTCTCTTCTATTTTTTTTGTGTGGGATAAAACCTTCATTGGGTTTCATTGCCAAGGCTAGATTTTATTTGATTTTTTCATTGAATGAGATGTGTTACATTTAATGACCTTAAAGATAGAGCATGATGAAGGAGATATCACATGGCCATAATGCATGAGTGTGGAACATAAGTCAACATTGTTGTTTAGTATAAGGAAGGTTATAATTAGACTACGAGATGGTGGCTCAAGGATGGTAATAGGACTGATATGAAACAAGCACTCTTGGCATAGCATAACAAGCTAACCAAATCTTATGCATCAAGGTCACATGGTAGCTTGTTGCTACAGTGAGTTACACCTTCACGATGACTCTAGGCTTTATCTTGCAAGCACAACTCCAAGAGAATAAGAAAATAAGACAAAGAAACATGTTGTTACAAGATAATGCATAGTGCCATATGAGACAACTAGCAAACTAGGCCATCAGAGATCACCATTGTCAATGTAATGTAGAGAGATTTATGCAATGTTCATTAGATTTACAAAACTTGTAGTTAATTCATTATGCCAAACACAGAGAGAGAGAGAGAGAGAGAGAGAGAGAGAGAGAGAGAGAACATGTAGGCTTGCTTGATGTAGACCATCAAAGTCATCAACATTAGTCATTCATTGTAACCTATCAACAATAATAAACAATACTACAAGAAAACATGTAAGTGTTAGATGTAACCAAGGCCATGTAATGGCTTTAATGTTGCATTGGAAGGGCTTGATGAGGTTATGAATAGGCTTAAGTTCTTGTGATGAACTGGTCCTATGCATTTTCTCCTCACCATTATGATTTAGATGGGAATTTTGACTAAGGGACCCTCCGTGATGTCTCTGGCTTTGAGGTCAATGGTCATCAGGCTACTTCAAGGCATTGAGGCTATATGGTAGAACATTTTTAAGGTTTAAGATTTAGGTATGTAATGTTAGCTTGGTCTAACAACATCACAAGAGGGGTTCATTTAGGATTTAAGGCTAGTTGAATTTTCTTCCTTATCCTTCAAACTTATTCCTACATGACAACATAAAGACATCAAGAGGCACTTGTGTGACAAAATGACCAAATAATGCCAAAATAAAGCAAAATACTTTAGCAATAGCCAAAATATGTTAAACTAAGGGCCAAGCAAGGTTTAGACAAGGTCACTTAAAGGTTACCAAAGGTAGGTGAATACAAATGAGGTGAAACAGAGGCTAGATAAGGTCAAATGAAGGCCAAATGTCTATAGAATGGGATTAAACAAGGGCTAATTGATGGTTATAACCTATCCAATGATGTCAATTAAGGTTAAAGCATGGGCAATAGATGCTATAAAAGAGGAGTTAAAGGTAGACAAGGTGTGCTAAAGGTTAAAGAGCCTAAAATAAGGCTAAATATGGCCAAATGATGGTCAACTAAGGTCAAATGATATCCTAATGATTGTCAAGCACCATCAAATGAGGTAAACAATGCTAAAACATGGTTAACAGAGGTCATAAGGGATAAGATAAGGTAGATGGGGTAAACCAAGAGGGTAATTGATGTGGAACAAAGCCAAATGACAGCCAAATGATATGAAATGGGATCAAATGGAGCCCAAATGATGATTGAATCCCACCCAATGATGTTCATGAGCGTCAAATAAGGTTACAATGATATCCAATTGCTTAAATTAATGCCAAACTCAATTTTGCAATGTTAAATGATAAAAACATTTGGTGGGATAGGGCCAAATGATGTTCAAATGACGAAAATGAAGCCAAATGACATCACATGATAAGGCAAGGAAGGTCAATAATGCATACCAAGGTTAAACCAAGTCAAAACATAGTAAAATAAGATCAAACCAATCAAAGTAGGAAACATATGGTAAAACATGGTTAATATTGGTTAATCAGGGTTAGATTTTGCTAGTTTGAGGCCTTAGTAGGCCATATTAGAGGTGTATAGGGTTGATAGGTGAGTTTGGACACTAGGTGGGGTCATTTTGAGGTTGTTTGAAGGTAAACTTAATATCTTTTGCTATGACTACGCTAGGCCCAACTAGGACTACATTGGGCAGCATAGTTGAGATAGGCCCTAGCATAGTTAGTATCAATAGATGATTCTCCAGGTTTTTTGTGGTCAGTTTTGGGGCCTTGGTGGTCTCTATGGCTAACATAGTGGACTAGGGTTGAAGATTGGTGAACTTTGACATCATTTTGACTCTCTAGAGGTTGTAGATGATGTAGATATTGGTGATTATGTTGGCTAGCATAGTCCCAACATAGATGCATGGAAGAAGTGATTATGTGAGGTGTCAAAGTTGAAATTGGTGTTCTATTAGCTCCCTAGGGTAGTGCAGGGTCTTGGAGGGATTAAATGGACCATTTGAAAGTCAAAACAGGCTACTAAAGGTAGGGCTTTGACATCAACACCTCGTGACTATGTTGGCCAACATAGTTGAGGGTTGCTTTAGTGTAGTTCAACTAAAACCTAGGCTTTTCATGATTAAAAAAGGTTAAACTATAGCTAAATTCAATATTATAGGGTGTTCTAGGCTTCTAGAATCAATTTTTTGGCCATTTTGAGTGTTTTGGTGTTAGTTTAACCACCATGGGGTAGAGACTATGCTAGCTAGCATAGTTCTAGGCTTGCCTCAACATAGATTAATAGAATTAGGCATTTTCATGATCAAAACAACATGAAATGGTGGCTAGGCAATGTCAAACAATGTTTTGGATTTCTAAAGCTAAATTTTAGGCCATTCGAGGTATTGTAATACTAGCTAAACTAACTTGCAATCATGACTATGCTGGGACTACACTAGTTAGCATAGTCTTGGCCTATCTAAGCATAGTATGATGTGAATTATAGCTTTTGATGAGTTTTTCTGATCAATTAACTAGTCCTTTGGGTTCCTAGAGTTACCAGTGCTCATAGCTAGGGTTTTGGCTTAGGATGATTGATTCTAGAGGTTTTTTAGGTATTGAAATGATCATTTCCCACTTGGACTACACTGGCCAGTGTAGTTGAGCCTAGCCTCAGTGTAGATGAGGGAAACTTGGCATTTCCAAGATTGAAACAAGGTGGAATTGTAGTTGGGTAAGGCCAAGCAAGGTTCTGGGATTCCAAGTGAGGTTTTAGGTTGTTTGAAGTGTCACATCACTGGTCAAACCAACCTAAAAGTATGACCACATTGGGATTATGCTGGCTAGTAGAGTCTAGGTCTACTCTAGCATTGTCATAAGATGAATTTTGAATTTTGGTGAAATTTCATGGTCAATCAACTAGATTTTTGGTTTCTTGGATCACTAGTGTTCAAAATTAGGGTTTCAAGTTTAGGATGGTCAATTTTGATGGTTGTTTTACTTTTGAATAGATCCTACACCCTTGGAATACACTAGTTAGCATAGTCCTAATGTAGTTGAGGGATCTAGGATGAGTTTTGGTGAATTTTGACTTGTTTTATAGGGTTTAGTGGTCTTTGAAGTCTTCGGTAGGATTTTGAGGTTAAGATAATGCATAGAGAGGTCGATTCAACATGTTCATGGCTTATTTTGATGTTTTCATGGTGGGACTACACTAGGACTACACTAGCTAGTGTAGTCCCAGGCTTCCTCATTGTAGTGTCAAGGTAGGAATGGCATTTGGCTTTCCTTCACTCAAGAGTTTGCCATTATAGGATCACCAGAAGCTTTGAGAGAATGTGAAGGCTAAGATATGTTGGTTTGAAGGCTATTTATGGTTCTTGGTTGTCCACTCTTACCAAACTACACTAGGACTATACTAGCTAGCATAGTCCTAGCCATCCCTAGTGTAGTGTGAAGATGGATTATTCCATTTTTGGTTGGTTTTCTTGTATTTCAGGCTTATTGAAGAATTTGGGGTTCAAAGTGTGTCATTTTGGAGGCTATTTTTAGCTTTTGGTCTTCATCTCTTACTCAACTACGTTGGGATTACATTAGCTAGTGTAGTTGGGGTTCCCCTAGTGTAGTCCATGTAAGATAGATGATTTTTGGTGCTTTTTGATCATTCTTTTGAAGTTCTAAAGCTATATGAAGTTTTGGCTAGGTTTTGGCACATGGTATGCTAGTTTTGGAGTTTATTAAAAGTTTGGTTGATGGTGGAAGACATTATCCTTCTTGGGACTACATTGGCCAGTGTAGTCAGGCTATTGGTCAACATAATTGCCCAAAATAGTAAGTTTTGATGTGATTTTTTTTGGCCTCTCTTAGTGCACGATGGTTTCCAATGTTAACACCTAGTTCCAATTTTGGATATGAGATTCTTTGTTTCAAACATGACATGGATGCACACTTAGGAGGTGGATTTTATTAGTGTTTGAAGTTTGAAATCCATTTCAAGGATTCTAGATGCTTAAACCCTAGTGCAATTGCTATGGAAAAAAACCAAAATTCAAGTGTATTAGGATTTTTGTTGGCTTGTTGGAGAAGAATCTAGTGGGGCCCACCTTATGTTTGAATTGTTAAACTAATTATTTTCCACCAACCCAGCATAGTCCTACCTTCTAATTGTGACCATGGAGTTAAATGGAGCTTGTGTGGGTGTTTTTGGAAAACCAGGGTTTTGGTTATTAATGCATAAGTTTGTGATTGATTCTCACATTACAATTTTGCACAAATCAATCTTCTCACACCATCTCCAACCTACAACACCTAACACTAGAGCTCTAATCCTGTTCTTTCTTTCTTTTTAGTCATCCTCAATGTAGTCTAGACATTCTACACCAGAAAGTAAGAGTAGTTGCTAGAGGAGTGCCAGAAGCTTGAAGATTTTGTTTATTTTGCCACTACTCATTCAATATGTCTAAGAGGAGAGCTTTGACAAGCAAGAATCCAGCCTTTGAGAAGGTTGACATTGCTACTAGAGGGTTCTCCAAACTAGCATAGCCCTTGTTGGAAGAAGGACCTTCCACCATCACTCCCAGGTACACAATCCCCAACTATTTTCGAAAACATTTTGTTAGAAACCTAGGTGGTCTTATTTATGTAGGTTTGTGTGATGGTCAAAATTGAATTTTGTGAAATTCCTACATTAGATTTAGGTTGTGTTTATGAGGTTTTGGTATTGGGATTAGCCTATGCCTAGTTATGAATTTGGTTTCAGTCTTTTCTATGTGTTTTTGAGCTTTTCCCACCAAAAAGCAACACCAATTTTGTATATTTTTTTGTGTGAATATTTTTGTTGGTTTTTATTTTTGTGGCCATAGGGTTGTAGTACTATGTTTAATTGTCAGAACAGTGGTTAAACCACTGGATTCTAACTTATGGTGAATTTTCTATGAATTTTCTTGTAAGCTTGTACATAGGGGTTTTATGCAGTTTTTTGCTATTTTTGTGTCATTTTCCTATTTTTTTTTTGTTGCAAAAATGGCTATCCTCCTCCTCTAGTTGTGCCCTAGGCCCATCAATTTTGGTCATGACCTTGGCTTATTCTTGTTTTTGATGTTGTTATGGTGTTGTGGCTAGTCTTAGCCCTTGTTTATTCATGAGATGGCTTATTTATTATTTATTATGTTATTGCTTCATAACATAAGCATGGTTGTTGGAATTCTGTCACACTGTGTGACTATTATTGTTAGCCATGGTTGTTTCATTATAATTATCTTAAGACTTTAATTTTTCTTATATGTTCCAACATTTGATATTTATGCATCTTATGTGTTTTATGTTTTACTCTTGTCATGAGGCTACGTTGGTTAGAATAGATGGTTATAAGGCTATAACTGATAAATTAAAATGTAAATTAACTAGGAAAATCAATTGTAAACTAAGGCATAATGACTACAAATAGGTTGCAAAAGGATTGCCAATTTTAGGCCTTAGCATGCCACTAGTTTAAGGCCTTTGGTATGCCATGCGTTGCTAGTTTTAGGCCATGGTAGGCTATGAAATTGCTAGTTTTAGGCCTTAGTGGGCCATGAAATTACCAATTTTAGGTCTTAGCAGGTTCTGAAATTACTAGTTTTAGGCCTTAGCAAGTTGTGATATTGCCTATACTTGCCTAGTAAGTATGGTATAGCGTCGAAAGGGCATATCGAGATAAACCAAACCATGAAACATGGCATAGGGTTGCAAAGGTGAACAAGATTTTGTTAGTGAAAGAAGGGATAATATATATATAATTCATTTATTACTTGACCTTTGATAAATTAAAGGGCTTCCTTTGTATAATCACCCTCTCATCATGTTGCTTGTTTGACATGGAAATTGATAGGTATTTTTGTTGATTGCTTAATGCCATAGGATTGGTGACTTTAGCTTCATTATACTAATTGTTGTTGGTTTTGTTGGTACTAGCCCTAGCTTGAGTTTTGGAAGTATCCTCTTAAAACCTTACCTATAAACCTTAGTTGATGTTGACATAGTTAACCAAGGGTAGTGACACGTTGTCTCCATGAATGATAATTTTCCCTCCTTCATAGGGCAAGTGAATCTCTTGATATATAGGAGATGAAATTATGTGAAGCTTAGCCAACCATGGTCTCCCTAGGATCAAGTAGAAGCTGGGTGTATCTTTGATCACTAGGAAATTAGTAGATGTAGGAAATTGCTCATTGTCTATGAAATCCAAGGAGATAGAGCCTCACACTACTACTCATAACCTGTTGAATGATTTAAGCACTAAGGTAGTGGTTTCCTAGATGTTCTTGATTAAGCCTAGCTTGTTAACAATGGAAAATGGTGCCACATTAGTTGCCACCTCATCATCCACATGAACATGATGAACCTTGTGCCTACCAACATGTATAGTAATGAGCAGAGGAGTAGATAGCACTTCTCCATTTCAAGAGTCAATATTTACCTTATTGTCATGAAAGATGAACATGGATTGATGCTCATTTTCTTTAAGTGAAGCTTGCTCAATGATAGAGTGGATTAATTTCTTATTGATCAGCATATCTCCATTCACAGGGATAGAAGTTAACACTTGAGCTAGTGCATCCCTATGAGTAAGAAAATTCATGAACAAGTTGTACAAGTTCGATGATGTGTTCTTTTGTTTTAGGGATCGTTTAGCTTATTCCATGATTGTGAGAAAATTCTTTTCCTTAGTGTGTGATCTTTCAGCCTTGGTGGTCTTAACTTCCTTTATCCTTCCTAGAGTTCATGGCTTAGGTTTTGGTGCATGTGCCTTGGGCCCCTTGTCCATGGGTATAACTAGTCTTGGTGTATGTCTAGGTGTGTTAACTCACTTTGAGGTCTTTTGTTGTTGGCTACCTTTAGTGGTCTTTATTTTTGGTTTGGTGATAAGTTGTTTTTGTCATCATTGTGATGATGATTCCTTGCTAACCTTTGATTTGTGGGTTACTATAGGTGGTCTTTGATCACAAGTTGTTATGGTTTTGCTTATTAAAGGTAGAGGGATCTAGATAATAAATGGTTATTTAGGCTTTGGAGGATTAGTAACTCATGGTCTTGGTTGTGAAGTTGATGCCATTGAACGGGAACTCGTATGATGAAAGGCTTCTTAGGGGTTGGGAGAGGTGGTACCTATATAACAAAGGGCTCTCTAGGCTTTGTGTTTTAGAGCCATGGTGGTACTTTGATGACAAATGGTTCCCTTGGAGGATTAGACCATTTTGTTTTTGTGAATGAAGTTATGGTATAAGAGTTGTTGTTGGTGCTTGGAGAGTTAGGCTCATTCAACAATAACTCTGCATGATCAATCATCTTTTGGATGTCATCCTTTAATGCTAAGCAAAAATCAGTATCATGACCAACCATTTGATGATAATGACAATACCTATCTAATCTAAAGTACCTTTGTAGCTTTAGATCATCTTTGGTAGCTATCGTTGGGTCTCTAGCTATGTCACAAAGGCAATTATATCTCTTATGAGCCTCCTTGGATGGTTGCTTATGTTGTATATGGTTGTCTTTAAGAAATTGTTCTAGAAGCTTAGAGGGCTTCATAGGCAACCTTATGTACTTAGATCTATCCTTCTACATAAAGTTTGGTCTTGGTTGACTTAGGGCATAGGAAGTTAACAGTTGTGATGAGTTGGAGGATGTGTTGCATGGTGGTGATCCTTGCCTCTTTGCTTGTTTTGACTCCTTGGATACTATAGCTATGGTTGTATGTTTTTACCTAGTTTTATCCCTTTCCCTCCTTATGTGTTGGTTTTTATATTCCACATAGGATGGATTATTGCTTGTCTCAGTTACCTCATTGTTATTAGTTTGCGAGAAGGCTTGGCATAGTGACCGGGGCTCTAGGTAGTAAGCTTTGAATTGATAAAGTTATTTACTGCTCCCTTGGATATGGCCAAGAAGTGAGTTTCAACAATAGGCTCTAGAATCTTGTTAAGTATTGAGTTCCACCTTTGAATGAACCTTTTGACCGATTTAAGTGGCCCCTACTTAACCTTCATTAGTTGATTCAATGTGGCATCTAGTTTCAAGTTGTATCTAAAGCCATTGACAAATTGGGTTATTAAGTCTTCAAGGGAAGAGATAGAACCTCTAGGCAAGGTTCGGTACCAATCTAGAGCTTTTCCCTTAGGGGACATGGAGAAAATCCTCAGTATTGTATGTGGCCAAGCTTATAAAAAGAGGACTCAAACTAGAAGCTAACCAAGTATGAATTGGGATCCCATTCACCATTGTATTTGGTGAAGTTTGGTATGGGCATGCTTGTAGGTAAGGTTATTTGAAATATCTTAGGACTTATAGCATCATCTTGGTAAAAGTCTAGAACCTTGAATGTTTGACTTCTGTAGCTTTTTGGTAAGGTCATGGATCATTTGGAAGTATTGATTTAAGCTTGGGGTATTCTCGTGGGCTATGGTATTTGTGTTGATGGTTGAAGAGGAAGTTGATAGGTCTAAGGTTATACAGTTGACAATGGCATAAAGGGGAGAGGTCGTGTGACTAGCATCGTAGGTGGGTTAAATAAGGAGAAAGAAGTTTGAGTTGGAACTTATGGTATGAAGGGAGAAAAAGGAGTATGAGAGGTCTGTGTTGTTGATAAAAATAAAAAGTATTTAGTTTGCTTGTTTAAGGGGTATTGATGTATTTTCCTTTTATGAAAACTATGTTGGGTATTGTTGTGTAACCTAGAAAAAATGTTATTTTCAAAAGATACACAGGGTATCTTAAAAAAGCAATGTTTGGGTTTATGTGGTGATGGAAAATGTAATTGATTTACCAAAACTATGCTGAGTAGTTTGGTAAAGGAAGAGAAGTGGAGGTGTTTGATTTAATTTTTAATTAATTAAACTAAAATTCTAGCAAGTGGAATTTCCTAAGGCGCAAGAGGTTAGAACTAAAAAATCAGTTAAAACTACAATTGTAAGTACAGTGCAGGTTGGAGTGGAAATGATGTGATAGTATTTGAGATAGGTAACACCAACTATGCTGGCTTTACTAGTAGGATCTATGTTAGAGGATGTGTAGTAGACCATGGTATTACCTAGCCAACTATGTTGGGGTAGGTGGTGGGAAATGGTTTTTTTCTTGGTAAAATCAAGTTGGGAATATTTTCCTCTAAAGAGGGTGCACTGGTTTTGAAAAATTAAATATAAAAAATTTTGGATTCCTCAATGACTACACTAGAGTCTTGGGAGTGACTACACTGGGTTTTTTGCAAAATTTCATAATAGATAAATTTGGGTGTTTGGGTGGACCTACACTAATCCCTAGTCTCTAAATGTAGTTTCCAATAACCAAAATTTGTAGGTTTTCAATGCAAACTATGTTGGCTTCAAAGAATTTAGCAATTGTTGTGAAAATATAGTAGAAACCCAAATCACCTACCACAATTACCTTAGGTATTATCGGCAGGGATTTGAACACTAATGTTGGTCTTGATAGTAGATATGTGTAGGTTTTAAGTGTGAAATGTGTAAAATTTGATTTTGAAAAATGATTGAAAAATGTTTTGGCCTAAGAATTTAGGTGGAGGTCCTTCTTCTAGCACTAGAAACTGTAATGCTTGAAAAATTTGGTTGTTGGAAAACTAAAAATTCTAAGTAAAATAGCCCAACCTTAGATCCTAAGGGCTTTCAAGAAACAAGATCCAAGGCACCCTGGATGGTGTTGCAGATCACATAGGGACTTAAAAATTGTAAAATAGTGTAAAAGAATTGAATAAAAGTTGTAGATATAACTAAGAAAAATAGGGAAAATAAACTTGCACAAAACAAATGAACTATAGATTTTATTGAAAATAATAAGAGTTGTAGATATAAAAAGTTCAAAGGAGTACAAGTTTTTTTATGCTTAGAATGTAGAAAGAGCTATGTGAGAAGTGGTTGCAGTCTTGGTAAAATTAGCAAAGTGCTTTCTACAATCAGCTTCATGATCTAGGCACTCCAAAGTTCCACTCTCAAAACTCTATTGGTTCTCAAGTTGGATTTGCTGTGCTAGTTGAAAAATGAATAAGGTAATTGTTTGACTTTTTGGTGCTAGGAAATTACTCCAGGAGTTCCCAATGCTTAGCCAAGCCATTTTCTAGTTTGCCAAAAAAAATTTACAAAAATGCCAGTGGTTACTGTTACATCCCATCTAGAGATAGTAGGTATGGTCATACACTTATGATTTATACATTACGTGTGGAGTCTTAGTGGGTTGTCGGGGATGAGTTAATGTATTTTATATGTTATGAGGCTTCATCTTTATGTTATGATTATGATGTATTTACATGCTTAACTAACGTGATTATGTACACTAGCCTTGTGTGATGTGTTAGATAGGTGATGTTGCTAGTAGGGGTGTTGGATTGGGGTACAAGAGCACCTATTTGGTATGTCTTTATGCTTTATGTGTGATTTCGATATCGAAGAATTTGCACTATAGGGCTATGTTGCATGATGTTCTGGTGTTGTTTTGGCATGTGAATGTGTAGAGTGTATGATAAGGATCCTGTAGGTTCAAATGGATTTTGATTTGGAGTCCTAGTGTATTTGTTATGCATGATTAAAGTTTACGGTATTAGTTGTAGAGGAGAAAAATAGATTAGGTTATGAAAATGACATATTTATAACAAAAGAAAATAAAATAAAGTAAAAAAAAAAGTAAAAATAACATTTTTTTTGCATGTGACATGCGCCAAGGAAAACAAAACAAAGGTTGCATGCATATTTTTTTTTACATATGCTTAAAAGCATAGTTTTGTTTTTATGTTTATTCTTTTCCCACTGCCTCACCATCACTTATGAGAGAAATTGGATTTTGGATTTCTGTTTTTTTCTATCGCATGAATAGAAACACATAGGAGCCTATTTTCTTTCGTTTTTCTTTCTGCTCTCTTCTTTTATTCCACCTTTTTCTAGATTTTGAGCTTTGTGAATGGTTTTTGCTTGCTTTGAACCTAGATTTGGGGTTGTTGTGGTCATATCTATGTTGGTATAGAATTTGTTGGGAGCAAAATGGAGTCCTACCAAATTTTTGAAGGATTTCTGCTTGTTTCGGCATTTCTGCTCTAACACTTTTAATTAGTATGTTTTCTTTACCTTTTTCCCTATATTTTTGTGTTAGATTAGTGTATATGATTATGCGATGTGGGCATGTGGGGTGGATAGCTCAAGGATTGAGCTTGAACATGTTATTTTATCTATTTTCCCAAAATTGTTCAATTTTGGTTACGAATTGTGTATTAATATATATGCAATGTATGGAATGATGTGGACTTGTAGAATATGATATGTGGTGTTGATGAGACTTGTATGATTGGAATATGATATTTGTGGGACCTTTTGGGATGCAAACATTTTTGGGCATTCTAATCCTTTTTGGTGGTAATTAAATATTATTTAAATATTATTTTATTAATCAAACTTTAAACACGCATAACTTTGCTTCTAGGAGTCCGATTTAGGTACAATTAGTGTTATTGGGATCATTTTGGGAAGTACTTTCTAATTGTTGGATTAGTTTTTCTCTTTGGGCATAGATCATTTTGAAGATTATTATAGTGGTCATTTTTATTGAAGTACATGTTTGTTGAGAAATATGGTATTATTTTGTCATATCGAGATCTTCATGTTGTTTTGTAAATTGTGGTATTGTTTTCATGGAGTGACTATAACTATTAAGGGTGGATATGTGTGGTTATGTTTGTTTGGGTGTCTTATGCTTATGACATGTGTTGGCTTAAGCTAGCTAGACTGTGTACATGTTTTCGTGACAATGCTTGTGATGGTCATTGGTGGGTGGTGCTACCATGAGGGTGTGGACTAGTTAGTGATGAGGCACCTTAGAGGTAGTATGGATTGACCTCCACTGTGATGCATTAGTGAGGCTCCTATCTTAGGCCTCATCTTGAAAGTGGGAGAACGTAGGTGTGTTTGTCCCTATGGCTAGTATGTGGCATAGGTGTGTTCATCCCTATCACTAGTTCTCCAGAAGGATAGTGGTTGTGTTCACAGTTTGATAGAACTTAGCACCGGTTGGATAAATAAAAGACTTATAGGTAATAGCTATTATGAGTACTCATGGCAACGTTTCACATGCTACACTAAGCACAGATATGCTAGTAACCACATGAGCTATGTATATGATAGTATTGGTTTGTGAGTCATATCATTGATAATATGTGCTCTGATTGTGTGGGTCATGGACTGTTTGGATATGATGACATGGGTAGGATAGACGATGTTAGAGAATGGCTTTATCTATGATTGTATGAGAGTATGTTAGCATTATGGGTGATATGGTGTGTGTTGTTTTGAGCATGCATAAGACTAATAGTTGTTGTAGGTTGCCTTGTACCCCACTCCTCTCCTCTGGTGCAACACTTCTCCACCATTTAGCAAGGAAAGTGTAAAGGCTTCCCCCTCAATTGTGTATTAACTTTATTTAATTATAGTTGGAAGGCACAGGAGCTTAGACAAGCACAAAGAGAAAGAGTAGAGGAGGGGAAAATCCTCAGTGATTGGTTAATGTATGTTTTCATGTAGAGTAGTGTGGATTGGATATCATTGTATGAAACTCTTTGTACTTTCATATATACGATGATGATGTTTATGTGTTTTTGTAATTTGGCATAGTAGTGCATAGTTTGCTTTATGTAGAGACATGAACTTTTATAAGTGATATGTATGTTTAGTTTTTGGTGTGGTACGAAATTTCTGTACCATTTAACCTTGCTTAATATCATGTATTTTACACATTATTGGTTTTTAGTTATTATGCTTTCATTATAAGATCACTTGATCCTAGGCATCACCCTACCCTAGCTAGGGTAGGGTGTTATAGTTACAAGCACTCAAGGTTGTAGGAATTGTCAAGCCCTTCTTTGGAACCTATTCAATGTGTTCAAAATTTTTATTTATAGGCCATAGGGTTATTTTTCTGGTTGCAAATTTCTACCATTATTGCTAACAGATTGAAATCATGTGTAGGTGTGGTAGGCTTTCAACTCTAGCATGGTTTCCATTTATGGTAAGTTTTGATGCATCCAAGACCATCAAAAGCACACCATATACTAAAAATAGTAAATGGACTTTTAGCCCTATACTATCTTTGTTGCAACTATGCTAGGAATTATAGTGACTATGTTGGCCATGGAGAAATTGTTGAGAATCATAGTGACTACACTTGCCATGGCAGGGAAAGTGAAAACCTCAACCATTCCAACATTTTCTTCATGAAAAAAATGGAAGCCCTTGTGGAACATCATTGGTAATTATGGTAACTATGCTAGCCATTGCTAGGAAAATGAAAAACCAACACCACCAACATTGGGGATAGGTGGTTCTAGTGTAGTTGAGGCTATACCCCCACAAAATCCATGAAAATTCCAATTTTTGTAGTCCAAAAGGCATTTTTAACCTCCCCAAGCCCAAATATAGACATGGTATGAATTTTTTACTTAGGAAGTGAGGCTATGACAACTTATGAGGCATTTTTGTAGCCCCAAACATTAAAGTATGTGAAATTGGATCTCATGGATTACAATCTTTACATTTTACAATAAAATTTTAGCCTTGGGTTTGATGATGAGGTTTACAAGTTGTAACATGGGATTTCTTGGTGGTGTTTTAGGTTGATGTATTGATCATTTTTGTTTATGAAATTTGAGCCTACAACTATAGCCTTCATCATTGTAAATAGTACATAGAATTTTTTATCACTTCATTGTGCCATGCTTAGTTTCCTTGGCAATCTTCAAAGAGAGGTCTTGGATTTTCAGCTTAACTTAAATAGTATTAAGCTATGCTATTTCTATGATGATAGGAAAATCCCCCTTATTGTTCTCCATATTAATTACAAGGAAATCTACTAGATAAGATCACCCATCAATAGTGGTCACAACATCATCAACATATCCTAGTGGAATTATGACTAATTAGTTTTGTAAGCTATACTTTAAAGTTTCATTTCTTTAGTTGTGATTGATTCCATGTCTTTCACATCTCCTAAGAGATCAAATTGATCTCGTAACTGAAGTCTAGTAGAGCATTGCATGAAGAATTTCTAGCAATCTACATGTCAATTAGAGGGCTTCTTACCAGTTTGATATAATGTGATAAAGTCAAATTTTTTTTGTTGCGATATCATATCTACAATATCATAGTAACGATGTTGTAACCCATGCTATGTTATCATTGATATGATGTCTTGGGATGCATGCAATCCTATAAATACTAAGACTTGGACACATAATTTCATTTCATAGTTATAGTAGAGAGTGAATTCCCACAGTGTGATGTTAGACAATTGATTGAAGTCTTTATTCAAGTAAATTGTACTTCGACACAATTTATGCATGGTAATAAAGATCAAAGCTATTTTCCATCATTGTAGCATCGCTTAGTTTTCTTTATGTTTACTTAAAATAATTCATTGTTTTCTTAGTTAATACTCTACTTTTCCAAGTACTCTACTTGTGTGTTAGTAAGTGGTATGGATATGATTAATTTTGAGTGATGAGTATAACTATCTGGTAACCCAATAGTGGCATTACTTGATTTGCTTAATTGTAATCCCACTTGGTAATCTTAGTGATAGCTACATGAGTCCAAGATGTGAATGGTAGACTAGCTATGAAAGTCCATTGCTCTAGGATAGAATAGATCTACATTCTTGTTGTTACTTAGATTTAGAATTCAATATTCATTTTCATCATGTTTATAACTAAGAGCATTAGTGGTCAAACAACATCAGTTATCATATGCCTCATTGAGAGCTAAGCCATACACATTGTACCTTACTAACTCAAGGTGGAAAGATAATAATCATGAACTTAAACTCAATTACTAGCATAATGACATTGTCCATCTATAGATTACAATTGCGTCATGTGTGAATAGTCATGACTTGTATGGTTGAGTGTTGGATGTTGCATTGCTCATTATTGGCACCATTGCTGGGGATGTGTCAATGTGTGCTGAGTAATTGATTTTACAAAGTTCGTTGTATCAAGAACTCTAACATCAACCTTTATATCTTTGAATCAATTTTAATAACACATACTTAAGTAAGCATCACACTTATAACATGGCTTTAATTAAAGAAAAACTACCACTTGCCAAAGAGATAAATAGAGGCAATGATAGAATAAATGATGATGAAGACTGGAGTGCACCAATGCAAACAAGAGTTTCATATGCTCAAAATGATTTGTACTATCTTGACTTTACATTCATTCTTCACCAAGATGAACAATTCAACTAGAGGGATATGTAGGGCAACATAGTACTACCACTAGAACACTCCATATCATTAATGTTTTAAGAAACCCTCAAGAAAGCCAACCTAAGTCATGAATAAGAAAGATATTGAGTCACAAAGAATATGACCAGGTTATACTAGTTAATAGAAGCTTAGGCAAAAAGGGATGCTCTTATGGAAGCACAACATGAACAAGAGAAGAAAAGGAAAGCCCCTCAGATAGTTGTCCTAGAGGAAATTAAAGATACCGACTCCAAGCTGATAAATTCTATCAACTTCAGAGATCCCACTCTTACACACTGATTATACACATTGAAGGTCCTTTGAACATAAAGCTAAAGTTAACTATTGTAGAGGACCTATGAAGGAATGCAAAAGACTTAAGATATAGGTAGAGCTTAAGGCCTAGAGCTTCTAACAAGCCAAAGGAGAATGAATCAAGGAGTCACCAAAGGAGAACCAGCTGACACTATTCTCCAATTGCTTCCTCTACCTCCTCATGCTCATCTATAGAGTTTGATAAGAAGAAATGTCAATATAGAGACCATGACATTGACAAACAAAGGGATGGTGAGACACATGAGCATATTAAAAGATATATTGATATGGAAAAGAATGATTATGAATGAAGCAGAGAAAGGATTAGACATGAAGAAAGGAAGCATTATGAACATAGAAGGGATCACCACTACAATAGAGCCTACGAACCCAATCACTATGACAAACATTTATTTGTAGCTCGTAGCATGATAAATACTAGGGAAGCAATCTACATTTGAACAAGGCACATAAGGGACAATTTCATTAAGTAGATAAGCATGAATAACATATTTAGATTTGAGGGTGGATACAATGTAGATCCATTGTCTAACATTGTGGAAGAGAAGACTCAACAAGCACTTAGTAAGTTAAAGGAAAGAAAGAAGAAAAGAGATTATGGATGAGAAATTTATAAGCACAAAGGAAATGTTACTACCATTGAAGGCTATATTGACTTTAATTCAAAGGAAGAGGAAGGATTCAAGGTGTCCCAATATAAACATCCTAAGTGATGTTGCTCTATTATGGTCCACTTGCAAGAATCTGGGGTATATGCACTCAATCCATGATTTTTCAAAAAGTAGATGCCTGGAAGGTATCTTATCTTCAAGGTAATATAAGGAAACATTTCCAGGCAACATAGTACCCAAGAGAAGCCTACACATAACCACAAGAGCAATACCAGTAGTAATAGCAGGAACCACAACCATGGGCAATGCCACCATCAAGGCAATAATATCCATATAGGCAACTAGACCATTATGCATATTACATTCAGACCTACTACTCCAAGGATGGATCATAGTTTAGAGTTATTTATATTATCCACCAGAATACTATAGACCTACTACTCCTAGGATGGATAACAATCCTTATGCACATTCATCAGTAGCTGGTTTGTCAAATCCCCCTTCCAATTCTTTGCCACCAGTGCCACCACCTGCAATGTAGGGAGAATTGCCATCACAGCCCTAGCAAAAAAATGTAACTAAGGTAGTAAATATATAGATAGAGGATCATACCAAAAATACTAAAGACAAATCTAAGAAACATCCTTTCTTTAGGACAAGTTTAGAAAAGGTTGGTAAATTAGGACTTCATCGAGACAAGTTTCTCCCATGATAGATCCTCCTACCAACAGCATGCTTCCACAACAATTGAATCAAGAACCTAAAACTATCATGCTAGTAGATATAGTATCAGACTGGATTAAGGTAGGAACACTTTTCAGGAAATGAATAAACGTAGGAGTTCCTTTGATTTATTTATGAGTACCTGGAAATTCACTATGCAAGGCTCTCCTAGACTCAGGTTCTTGAGAAAATTTGATATCTTAAGAAACATACAAGGCATGGAACCTACTGCCCTTAAAGAAGTGCAACATAAGATTAGAGCTTGCAGATTAATTTTTCACCATTCATTTGGAATAGATCAAAGATTTGGTGACTATTATTAATGGGTGGTCCTATCTAGTTGACTTTCTAGTAATTGATGTGAAGAATAATGACAAGGAAATTTCTATCATAATGGGAAGAGCATGGATTAGCACAATAGATGCTAAGTTAGGAATGAGAGATTTATCTATAGTAGTCTCTAAGGAAGACATGCAAGAAGCCATACACACGTAGAGAATTATCGATGATAACAAAGTGTGTAGTTATGGATCGAAACTTAAAAATGTCAACATAATCCTTACACCAACCCACAACAAATGTGAGAAACAAGTGTGTGAACAAAATGAAACATGGGACACTAAACCAAAACACATCTAGTGGCCAAAAAGTAAGAACCTAAAATTTTCTAAGACATGCATGGAATAGTCTGACTCACTTATTAACTCCTATTCTAAGAAAATGACCCAAATTGAGAACTTACAAAAGGATATCATGAACTGTAATTATATACTAGTAGATAGGGGGACTGGAAACTTAAAATTTGAAATTAGAAATCAACAAGAGAATTAAAATTTGAAATTAGAAATCAACAAGAGAATATCATTGGACCTTCTAAGATGCAAAGACCATCTAGTCTGACAAAGTACATATTGTTAGATGATCAAAATTTAATTACCATCAAGATTACCAGGGACAATAACCAAAACACTAAATCACTAAGAATGGCAAGTGAAAAACCTAGAGTTTATGATCTAGGGGATCTAGGGTCCATTTTTTAAATGCTTGTCCATGAGTATAGTCATGGGGGAGATGCCTTATCTTGACTTAGGAATTAATAAGTGCTTTTTAACTTTTTTGTTTTCTACTTTTTATGATTTATAATTTTTGTTATACCTTTTTGTTTTCTTAATACTTTTTCATATTCTATGATATATTTTTATTCTTTTATACTTTTCCATTTCTTAATCATTTGACATTCTTTATTTTTTTTTCAAATTATTTCTCTATTTTACCATTTTTTCTATGATTTTCATCATTTCACTTGTACATATTTTTGTTAATTATCAATAAAACACACTGAATAAGACAAGATGTAGTCCTGATAAGGTGAAGATTTCTGTATATTATCAAATCATAAGGGATTAATTATCTATATAGTGAGACGAGAACATCCATCCACCCATTTCAATAATAAGAGGTTCTTACCATGGCCATAATGATATTCTTCTCATAATAAAACTAAGAATAAACCTATGATCATTATGCCTGGATAGAGAAGTGAAGAACCAAGTAGGAATGCAAAGGGTGTGACATCAAGGGGATTTGTGAATTCTCTTAGAGTACTATTGTGAGTTCTATCTTGTTGCTAAGGATGTATTATATCCTTGTAGATCCAATGAAAAGTGGGAGTAAGAGTACAATAAGTGATGCCTTGCCATGTCACTGGAAAGACATGTTACCTATGCTTGAAGGTAGTTCTTTGGTAAGGTTAACATAGTAAAAAAAAATAAAAAATCCATGCCCAGAATAAAGTTTTGGAGGTCCCACTGGAAAGAAATGTTACCCATGCCTGAAGGTAGGTAGCATCCTAGGTTTCTAAAAAATAAAAAAAAGAAGTACAATGAATAAACTCATCCCTTGGACAATACACCAAGTTGTGATACTCTTTGTAATAGTGGTAGTCTTATAGTTGTACATCCTAGAGATGAAACAATGTGATGTCACTGGAAAGTGGTTTGGACTTGGTTTGAATCTTGGAAAGAAGGACTAATGATTACCTTAACCATAGATCACACCCAAGGATTCATTATGCCTATGGTAGGACATCTCACATCCCAAGTTTTAGCAATTCCTTCTATAGTCCATTTCATGTCAAAATATATTTAATCATAACTTTATGGTTTTGTATAATATAATGTCATTTTTCCAATCTGGTAATACTGACATGTGTTTTTCTAGATAGGTATATATTACATTCAACTCCTTAAGTGCCTAAGGACATTTTTAGGCGTGGTTATACAAGGGCACTAAGGGCTAGGGCCTTCTTTAGGGAGGATCCACTTGCATAACTCTTGTATTTCATACTTTGCAAGTAATTCCACATTATCTTATGCCTTCTAAAATCATCAACAAACCAATAAATACTTTCCTTAATTTCAAAAATCTATCCATATACATCCAACCCTCTATCCATCTTCTATACACTAAATAAACTTTCATAACCCAAAATTCCTTCTTTATGGACTTCGAACATCTAATTTTTGAAATATGAGCATCATGGCTACTCTAAGACCCTATGGAAAAGCTTAGTATCTTCTAATCATTTTGTTTGACTCACTTTTTTCATGATAAATTACTCAAAAATTTGAAAATTTTCAAGGTGACATCATTGATGTGATGTATGAGCCCCTCATACGTCGTTGATACGATCTTGTATCAACAATGTTGCATTGATAAAAATACTATATATATGCATGGGGAGTTAGAGAAATTTTCATTCTTCATAATTGCAACAAGGGAAGATTTTGCCATTTTATTTCTAAGCTCTAATACACTAACTTCTAAAGCCCATAACGTTTTATCCATAGCTTTGATTTTTGAAATTTTTGAATCTTGTTGATTCTGAAGCACTCAACTTAGTTG
>MNCI01007629.1:110310-179429 GCA_015680685.1 Gnetum montanum
CACTCATCACTAGGGATCAAGTATTACTAAGAGTTAAACCCATGGGGAATTTTCTTAAGTTTGGGAGATACAAAAAATTAGCTCTAAGATACTTTGAACCTTTTGAAGTCTTAGGAATAATTGATAAGATAGCCTATCAAATAAAGCTTCCACCAAACTTAAAGATTCATATTGTATTTCATGTGAGTTTACTTAAGAAGTTCTATAACAATGACATACCATATGTACTAGACTGGAACATTTTTCCTTTGAGATATAATGTAAGCTTTGAGGTTAAAAAAATTACAATTAAGGATCAAAGAACGAAGAAGCTTCATAATAAAACCATTAATGAAGTACTTGTCCAATGGTTAAATTACGATAAAAAACCTAGGAAAATAAGGAGTTTATTGTTGATACATATCCTCGACTCTTTGATCATTATGATAATTCATGTATAGTTTTTCTTATGTACATATGATAATGATGATAACAATGAAACTAAAAATAAGGAGCATATTGAAGATGTAATTATTGAATAGTTGGACATAGAAGACATGCTTGAGGACGAGTTGGATTCTTAAGGGAGCATATTATAATGTCTAGTTCCTTGTTAAGGATAGAACTATACTATTAATCATGTAATTAACCTTTGAATAAAGGGTTGACTCATTATGAGGATTTGTAACCATTCATAGTGCCCCTCAAGAATGGGCTTGATGCATGACATTTACAGTTTGGTTTAGAGGTCATATTAGCATGGAGTTGTAGAGCTAGATTGATAAGTGATTAGAGTTGGGTGAAGTAGGATAAGAAGGAATTGATCACACATTTAGTTTCCTGGCCTAATCATTGTGGTAGTGTTGGATTACCTCTAAGGTCTTAACTATTAGAGGAAGATAACCCAAGTTCATTAATAGTGTATCCAATATTTTCATTAATAAAGTTATACTAATTAGTTTACTTTTAATTCTATATTTCTTCATCATTATTCTACAAGATGAATGAATGATACAAATTATTCCCATGTAACATGATGATTTTACGTGATGAATGATTATAATTATCAACACTAGGAACATGATGTTACAATAATCTTAGGGAAATACATCTTATTAATTTTTATTTAATTTCTTTTCTTACTAATAAATCACTATTTTTATTTTTCTTATTCAATGTTTAAGCAAAATATTTATTTAATATAATTCATAATTATGCATGAAAGTTAACCATTTTCTTATCATTCACAAATATGCATTAAATTTTAAGATTTTTGATTGACTAATATTTTGCAACATATTTAATTGTAGGTATAATTATAATTTTGAAAAATATTTCCTTCAACATAGTGGAAATTCTTTTATTATAAAGCATACTCCTAGCGTTTTGCTATTTCATCTAGTCTACTTAATTCTTTTTATTACATCATTATTAATCTCACCATCTATTTATGCATGTTATTTCATGTATTTGAATTTTTTACATTATGTAACTTATTAGTTTTGAATTATAATATTTACCTTTCATTACTCTCTTATCTACTAAAAATGCACTCAACATATTTTGTTTCATTTCTACTAATTCTTAATCTCTTTCATTATAAAATTCTTCTCCAAGTCCTGATTTTCATAGTAAGGGATTTCATACATTTATACATTGAAATAATGTTATATATAAAGAGCATATATTAAATAGATATCATCTTGTGTTTTTTATTTAGCTCATCCATAATAATGATAAATAAATAAGAGCTTAGAGAAAATATTTAGTATAGTCGATGAGTGGTAGATATCCCCTACCCCCAACCATATGAATCACAAGCATTTACTAGCAATGTAGTTGAATTCCATAGACTTAGTTACCTAAGTGGTCAATATTCCTAAATAATGAATCGTGGAGTTGCAAGTTGTTGTCTTCTTAATTCACACTTGTGTTTAACTGTACGTATGGTTAAGTGTAGTTAAGGCATAAGCTATGTATTTTTGTAATTATTTTATTATTTTTCTCCTAATAACTAGATGATTAAATAAGGGTATAATGATTAAATTAATTGACCAATAACCTATTTCATTAACTAATTATCCTAACATGAAGTATCTGTTCCCATTTACCATACACATCTTGAACTAATATTAACACCACTGGGCTACCAAATGTTTTCTACTAAGCATACCCAGTATCCACTACTGGGATTACTAAGCATTAGTAGGTTATGCTCAATATGGTAGCACTCACATTGCTTATGAATGATAGCATTAATTACTTAATTAAGAACAGTAATGGAAAGAGCATGTAAAGTAAAGTATGAAAAAGTAAGAGTAAACTATTCTAAATGTTGCAATGGATATAGGAAATCTTGATTTTATTACCATTCATGCCAATGTGTTTAGGTACATAGGCACTTGAATAAAATGCCATAGAATCTCATAGATCCATACTAGCGGCACTTAGAGGAAAATATGCTAACTTTGGAATGAAGAAACTACAAGAATTTGGCTAACTGCATGACCAAAAGTTGTCAATATAAAGGGGTACACACATTTATATAGGAAATGACTACATTAGCATTTATGTATCTACATCAACACATCCTGGTATACATCAATGAGGATACATTTATGGGGCTACATCGACAGACATGCATCAACATAGCCTATCTTATTGATAATTCATCATACCCCCATGATTGACTAAAAAATCATCCTCAAGTGAATTAAAATAGGATCAAACTTCTTACAAAATTTGAAAAAGTATGGAATTTATTAATAGGAAGATAGATTGACTGACTCTAACTAACTTTGAGTGCTTGATTGTACATGGTGATAAAAATGAGTGTTCATTACAACAAAATTGGATACTTTTATAAAATTTCAATAGGTTCCTATAAAATAGCTAAAGGTGTGATTAATTCTTAAATAGTACCTAGAGGTCGAGGCTCCTATGGCTCTAATGATCCCACATCTCATCCCGATGCTATTGGAGATTGAGGTTAACCTATTGCTACTACTGACTTTCATATTTTTTCCCTTGCTCCATGGATCATAAATGGTCCATGTAGCTTCACTGATGTGGGCTAGTGCAGGAACATCCTATAGGCATGACATTGAAGAAAATAATTCCTTCATATTGATAAACCAAGTTGCAAAGGTTTTATGTTCAATGTTGAATGTCTTAACAAGGTTCTACAGTTCTTGGTAGTTATTCATTCTTCTTGTGAGGTTCTTAATATTTGTAGAGCTTAAATTCTATCTCTTAAAAGATGTAGGAATTGGCAATTTGCTTCTCGAACTCAATCCTTGGCCTCCTTGTTATCGCCATCATTAGGTTTGCATAATGGAGTTTGACAAGTTTCATGTACTCTGTCATATCTATAGCAATTAAAAATCTCAGTTGGAGAAATCAAGAACTCCTAATGCAACAACCTTAACCCTAGATCCCAAGGGCCTTTACAAAAAATAGGATCTGAGATGCCCTAGACAGTTTGGTAGATCACTTAGGGACTTAAGGAGGGCAAAAAAAGGTGATGAAAATAAAAATGCAAAATGAAGATCTAATAGTAAATGCACTAAAAATAAAACAAATAAATCTAAATTGCACACAAATGGAGCTATAAACTTTATTGAAAAAATAAAGGTGGAGTCCAAAAATATGTACAAGCTTGTGCCTAAGAAGAGAGTAGGGGGGTTCACTTAGGTGGGGGTTCAAAATCCATTGAAACTGCTACAATCAACTCCATGATCTAAGGTTTTGCTGCTCTTGATGCTTTCAAACCTTTGCTACTCTTACACTAGATCTACTACATTGTTAATGTAGGAGAGGATGAGAGGTATGAGAGATTTGGAAAAAAAAGTGAAAAACATTGAGATTTGGGTTTCCAAGTGCTCAGCATTGATACCAAAATCTCACAGATCTCAAAGGGGAATAATAGGGGTAACAATGGCCATGGGTTTCATGCTAGGGAGTTAAGAAGCTCTATGTGCACTCAAAGCTCTTGAATGTAAAAAATGCCTAAAAATGGAAAAATGTGAAACCATTTCATGGTCTTGATGCTTAGGTTTTATAGGGTTTGGGCCATGAACTTGGTTGCAAATTATGCTTGATTGGTGTTGCAAATTCTAGTTGATTGTTGCAAATTTGGCTACAAATTCTGTAAAAGTTTGGCTATGTGTAGGTGTGTTACGTGTTTAAATCTAGGGGAATTACTATGTATGGTAAGTGTTACACCCTTATAAAATTAAAGCCATTCTATTTACTAAAAATAGTAAATGGGAATTTCACCCTTGCTGGCTTCTTCCACCCACACTGGGCCTTCCAACAACAATGTTGATATGCAAGATCCTTGCTGGAGTTGGTGCAATGCTGGAATTTTGGGCCATGCTGGAGCAATGCTAGGGGGAGGGTGCAATGCTAGGAGGATGCAATGGCAATGCTGGGGGTAAGGGTTATACCCCCCACCCTACACTGAGCATGGTTGATGTTTTATCCTCCAACACTAAGGGTAGGTGGGCCACACCCTCCAACAAGTATCTCCAGCGTGGAAAATGTTATACCGTCCATAAAACCCATCAAATTGCCAATTTGGGCATATCAAAAGGCATTTTTAACCTCCCAAGTCCAAATATAGACATAAAATGTCTTTTTTCACTTGGGGAATGAGGCTTGGACCACTTATGAGCTATTTTCAATCCCAAAAGTATAAAGTATGTGAAATTACATCTTTTGGGTTTCAATCTTCACATTTAAAATAAAGGTTAGCCTTAGGTTTCATGGGATGGGGATTACATGACCAAGAAGAAGATTACAACATGCATTTTTGGTAGTGTTTCAATCTCTTTAATTTGCAACTTCTTAAGATGAATCTCTATCTTGTTGTATGCATTTAGTTTATCAAAGATGAGTTGCCATACATCACCTCATTGTTGGAGTTGCTAGAGGATCTCATTTATCTTTACCTTAGCCAATTGGATCTACTTTTTATTGACATCATTAAGTAGACCAACCTAGTTCCTATAGTGATTTTTCACCCATTCTAACTTTAGGACCTCATTTTTCTAGGTGGCTACCTTAATTGCAATCTTATGGTAAAGAGCGTAGACTTTCTTCATTGAGAGATTTTGATTTTTTGCTACCAACCTCCTTAGATCCAAGTTAATCTTAGTAAGTTGTTTATACTATTGGCATATAAATTTTACCATTTGGTTCTTTTGTTGATCAACATTCCGTAGGCAGTGATTATCCTTGGTGAGGACCAAGTTTTCTTTGTGGACCTATGATATATGCTTGTCAATGTTGAAAGCCATGGCTTATTTCAAGGATACATTGAAGATTGGTTCCTCCTTTACATTCTCAACCTCTTGAAGTCTCTATTGAAGTTGCTGGAAAGCTTCATCTCTAGTAAGCTCAGGCCTAAGAATGGTAGTGTTGGATAGACAAGCTCTCATCTCAATAACTTCAGTGACCAATCACTAGTTGGTTGTGGTGGCCTTCTCTAGTTTTACATTAGAAATAAGCAACTTTCTTCTTGTCTTAAGTAGCTACAACTAGTTTGCTATGATTTCATCTAAGAGATCAAAGATCTTTGGAAGTGGTTTCCTAGCTCTAACTTGTCTCTCCAACACCTTCTTATGTTGGGAAACACTCATTTGACCACTCCCTGCTCCTATGAATGCATTGATGTCTGCCATGATAGTAATGTCAGGTATGACTACCATAGGAGCATTTAGGGTTTTAGCTATCCTATCATCCATTACCTCTACTACTATCTCTTGGTCCTTGTGTGACACAACTAGGATAGTTTTCATCTCATTTTTCTCAAACATGATGGAGAAGACCACAACATTTCCTAAATCTTAGGGAATATTTATCTAAGAATAGATACTATGACCTTCTTGGCATTTGGATTGGGCCTAGTGGGTGCTTAGTTCCTTTGCATAGAGAAGAGTAGTGTTATTTCACTATTTAGCTAGCTTATGATCCTTATGAACTCATTAAGATGGCTCACGGATAGATGGTAAATGAAGGGCTCCCCACCACTTGTAGAGTTTTGCTATTAATGTAGCTGCTACTTTTAGTATTTTGATTCTTTTAGTAGCTATGAGCACTTTTGGTATTGTTTCCAAGGTGGCAGGTAATGGTGGTAGCTACTCCTCTTCTTGCAACTTTACTACTACTTTTTCTTTCACTATTTCTTGTCATAAGTTTGCATGAACAGGATGGACCATGTCATTAGAGTAATGAGCTATGCCTCCCCTTTTGTACAACTTGCAAATGAGACATGGAAAGGGAAGGGTCTTTCTTCTTTTCTCATTTTTCTTAAAATTTTTATCTCCAAGAAAATGAGTTGGGGAAGGTTGATTGAAAAATTCCCTCTTAGAGTAGCACATGCTTAGGCAGAGAAAGCTGTAACTTTACTAGGCCTCATCATTGGACTTAGGTGATAAATCATAATTTTAAAGCATGCTCTCTTTGCCTTTGTAATAGCACCGTACTCCTTGTGATCCATTCCACAACATTACTGGATCCACTTCCTTTTAGCTTTTGGATTTTCCTGCATTGAGATCGCAACTAGTTTGGCCTTAGTGTTTGGCAACCTAAGGATCTCTACAATGGCCTCAACTAACTAGGAGATGGTTATGTCTTTAATCTTTACCAATGCATATCCTTGTTAGTTATTCTAGAAGAGATATGTCTTCCCATGTGCTATTTTCCACTACTAGAGAGAATGGTCTACATGGAAGACCACTGCAATGGCATATGGACCTTCTCTAGTGCTAGCTCTAAGAAGGGTTCAAAGTTCAACTCTTGAAGGATAGAACTTTAGACCTTCTTAGTCCTAATCTTCTTTAAGCAAGCCGCCACGAGGATGACCTCTGGGATAGTTCTTGGCCTTTGGACATTGTCCTACCTCGATTGTCCAGTTTTTGTAGTGGGAATCTATCAAATAAATTCCACTTATAACTTCTTCCAAAGGGGTCATATGGCATGAGTCACATTAGCTTTTTGTTTTTGAGGCTGTTATGGTTGTTGCTATTATTGGCCCCTTCCTCCCCTGGGTCTCTTTTCCTTGGGCTATGAAGGCCCTCTTGCTTATTGTCGTTTAGGTGCCATCTATGATCATAACGTAACCGATGATTAGCCCTTGAGTTCATAAATGTTATTCTTTTAAATACCTTTCTTAGATAGATATGGTTATGTTAACTTATTGTGTGTTGATAGTTAATTGTTTAGGCACTCTTTAGTATCACAGGTTAGATGTATTAATTTAATATTATTTTATTCTTAGCTAGAGGAGTTTTTGAAGTGGTCTTAATCCATTTATTATGATTGATTTATAATATTATTTTAATGGATTAACCATAGAAAGTTAGAAAAATTTATTTTCTACTAAAAACCAAAGTTTTGAGTTTTCCTGATGATGTAGAGCTTACGTTCAAGAACACAAGGATTAAAAGAAAAAGTGCAAATGGGTTAGTGGTTTGAGAGTTAGGGCACTTGGAAGGTTCTTGGGCTCTAAAAAATGATAAAAAATCCTCTTTTTGCATTGAAAAATGATGCAAAATGAGCTAAGTGTTGTGCCTATTTATAGTATTTTTGTGTTGTGTTGATGAGATTGCATTGATTCATTCCACTACATTGATAAGGATGCATCGACATATCTATAATTAGCTATTTTTCAATTTATAAAATGGAGGAATTTCCAATAAGTTTTGAAATGGAACAAGAGCCTAATGAAAGCCAAAAAGATGATGACAACAATATAGAAGAGGGTTATGTTAGCTTAGGATAAGTGATTTGAATAGATTGGGATGAAGTTCATATTCCAAAAGAAAGCAAAACTAGATGTTTGAATGAAAGTTGATGGGATTGATCACATAAGCGATAGATGAATAGGAATTTTAACTTCAGGTAGATCAAATGGAATGCAAGTGGATCCTTCCCAAAGTAGGTTTCTACCTTTGATGCCATTGCATGCCTTCATCACAAGGATTTTGTAGGCACCAAGAATGATTAATGGTCATTCCAAGTTAAAATCCATATCCAATTAATGAATTGACTTAGGATTATATGATCATCATAACAAACATATCAATTGACCATGATATGAGATAGTGGGGTAGTATGTTATGAATTGAGAATGAAGGTAGAGAGAGAATGATGGATAGGTGATTTGCATCTATGTCACAAGAGGTCCTTGTAAAGTTAGTGATTAAGATGATCTGATACCATCCCATTTTCAATCGAGACCAAGTCCATTCCACTTTTAGTAACTCTTCATTGACATATCCTTTCCCTAAAACCATTAGAAATTCATGACAATTCCCAAAGGATTACCATCACTTTATGAGAAGAAGAAAAGAAAAGAAGGAAGGACCTTAGTTAAAGGGGCACCTTTAGGCATGGGTAAAATGTCTTTCTAGCTCCATAACTAATGCTTATAGCCCATTATTATGTCTAAGGTATGTACTTTGAATTCTTGTTTGTGTGTTTGTTTTATTTTTTTCACAAGAACCACTTGATGTAAAGACATGCTTCCTATATATTGGTTGATGATATTAGTGGTGATATACTAATGGAAAAGAATCATAAAACTCTAGAAAGAAGTGGGGAAGATGATATGATAAGGTTCCTTTAGGTCACATCCTTTTCCATTCCTTCTTGGTTTGTTCTATGTCTATTAAGTAGCAAGATCATTGTATACTTTTAGTTGTAATGTGGAAGGACCTCATGCTTCCATGATGTAGAGCGTTTATAGAAAAAATGGGATGGATGAATGTTGCGGATCCGCTGCTTGATATCATTAGAAAGTTGACAATTTGTTAATAGAGAATATAATCTAGAGATGAAAATTTGGCCATTTAGTAAATAAATCATAATATTAATGGCTACATGAATTAACTTCCAGTATTAATAGTAGTAATAGCAATATCTAGGATTTCCTATAAAACAAAATAAGATATAATTAACCAAGAGAACAAGAAAAGAAAAAAAAATTGGGAAAATGATTGAAAAAATATTCAAGAAAATAAAAAACATATGAAGAACAGTATAAATAAAAAGGTGTATAAATTGGATTAGCCCTCACAAGGTATTAGTATGGATGACCATCTCCCCCACAATTAAGTTGAAAGAAAAAGATCTAAAAAAATAGAGTGTGCTCGATTTTACCCTAAGGTGTTAGTTTTGTTGGTTACTTTAGATTCTAGGAAAGGCTTAACTTATTGGATGTTAACTAATAGAAATTTCTATGGGTGCGATGGATGATAAATGGTCATGGCATTAGAAGGAAAAATTGCATGAATGATGTAAGGTCTTTCTCATAGTATTTAAAACTTAGTACATTGTTATACATGCATGGGGTTCTAGTCAAGGACCTTATTGTGTGGTTGAAACTTAACTTTTCATATTTGTGCGTCATGATGTTATTTAGAGTATTGCTTATGTACTTCATTCATTATTAGGGCAAATTGTCAGTTCTCATTTGTCACATTTAGTGTCATTATGCATTCTTTTTGTGCTATACTAAGGTCAAGGGTAAGCTTGCAAGTGATTGAGAGTGTATAGGGTGTAGTTTGAATTAGAAGTATTGGCAATTTCCCATACACTAACTCATAAGGAGAGTAACCAATAGGAAATTTCTAGGTTGTTTGGTAAGCCTAAAGAGCATCTTTGTTATGATGAAAAATCTTGATCGCTGAAGAAAACAAAGGATTCTCAATTGTAGGTAGCCTTAACTCTGAATTTCCTAGGGCCTTTGCAAGAAAAAATGGGATTCAAGGTGCCCTAGATGGTTTGGTAGATCACCCAAGGACATAGCAGGGTGCAAAATAGGGGTGTAACAAAAGTATAGAAATATGAAAATATATGAAATGATGAACTAAAATAAAACAATTATATATGAAATTGTACACAATCTAAAATCATAAATTTCATTAAATGAGCAAAAAATGAGTTCAAAGATGTGTACAAAATTGGTGCCCAAGAGTGGGGTAAAAGGGGGTTCACTTGGGTAGGGGTTTAGAGTTCATTAAAGCCACAATCAACTTCATGATCCAGTATCTCTACCACTCCTAATGCTATCAAATCTCCTTTTTCTCCTCCTTAGATTTGTAATATTGTTTGATGTTGGGGTTATCAAAATGTAAAGGATTAGGGTGGCCAAAGTGCACCACATTTGGATTTGGTGATCCCAAGGGGGTAACATTGACATCCAGAACTCACAAATCCAAAGGAGGGGGGGAGTAATAGGGGGTAACAAGTTACAAGGGGTTCATGCTACTAGGTACCAAGGAGCTATGTTTCTACCAAGGAAGTAAGAGCTCTTGGATGCCAAAATGGCAAGGGTTCTAAATTGCAAAAGTGTGGAACCTTGACATGGTGCCAAGGTGTGGTTTTTATAGGGTTATGACCATGATTCAAGCTACAAATTGGCTGCAAATGGCTGATATGATTGGCTACAAATTAGCTACCAATATTTAACATGACTGACTAAAAATTGGCTGCCAAATTGTTGATTGATTAGTTACAAATTTGCTACCTAATTAGTAAAAATTAGCTGCCATGTTCAAGGGGGTAGGTAAGATCTACCCCCATGCATCTAGGCTGTCTACCCTCTCTACACTATCTGACCCCCTCTCTCCTAGTTGGCTAATCCCCTCCACCCATTGGGGGGTGGGGGGGATGGAAAGAGTGTTAATGTTGAGGGGGGATGGGAAGTCAATGCTTGGGTGAAGGTCAACCCCTCCAAGCTAGGTCACCCCCCTTTACACACTAGGGGTAGGTGAGTTCTACCCCCCTTGCACTTCTCCATGATGGCCTTGAAGTCTCCTAGTTGGCTTACCCCCTACAGTGGATGTGTCAACGTAGAGAAAAGTATATGCCCCATAAAACCCATCAAATTGCCATTTTTGGTATCCCAAAAGGCATTTTAACTTTCCCAAGCCAAAATATAGATACTAGGTGACTTTTTTCACTTGGGAAATGAGGCTTTGGTCACTTATGAAGCATTTTTTAGCTCCAAAAGTATGAAATATGTGAGATTGCCCTTTTATGAGCTACAACCTTCATATTTACAATAAAACATTCCCTCAGGTTTCATGGGATGGGATCACAAAAGGTTTCAACATGAAAATTTGGTGGTGTTTCATTGGTTCCTCTTTGTTGGTGTTTGAAGGATTGACCTGAGAGGCATTGACAAAGAATACAAAACACCATTGTAGGTCCACCATTGACATTCCCTCCTCATGCTTGATCCAGTCATGTTGAACCATGTCGAAGAGTGCTTGTGATGATGGCATTGGGCTATGATTGAGAAATGGTAATGGTAGTTAGGAAGATGGTCATGAGGGCTAACAATGCATTCCAAGTGTTGTCACCATGGGTATAGTGTGGTATTAGCATAATTTGAAGTGTTGGTCACTCAGAAAATGTGTTTGAGGAACCAACCACTTCACTTTCAAAGTTTTTCAGCCATTGGGCTTCGAGGCTTCTTGGCAATTTGCTTCCCCTTTGTTTTCTTTTTTGTGGGGTGAAACCTTCATTGGGTTTCATTACTAGGGCTAGTTTAGCATAGTTTTCCCATTAAGCGAGTTACGTTACATGAACTTGAGAGTTCTCCCATTGAATGAGATGTGTTACACTCAATGGACTTAATGGTTTTTCTACTGAAGGAGTTGTGTTACATTCAAGTGGACTTGAGGATGGAGCATGTTAAGGACATATCATATGGCTATAATCCATGAATGGAAAACATAGACCAACATTGTTGCTTAAGGTAGGAAAGGTTATCATCAAGGTACAGGGTTGGGCTCAAGGAATGGCTTTAGAGAAACTAATGGTACAAGAACTTTTAACATAGCAAGACAAACTCACCAAATCTCATGCATTGAGGTCATGTGGTGATTTGCTACCATAATAAGTTACGCCCTTGCGATGGTTCCAACTTCATATTGTAAATACAACTCTAAGAGGATAAGAAAACCAAGCAAACAAGGCATGTTACAACATTATAATGCATATATAGGCCACATGGAGAATAAAATGAAGTTACCTAGGTCACCAAAGTTGCTAGTTTAAGGTCATGGTGTGTCATGGTAATAGGTTTAGGCCCTGGTAGGCTATGGTGTTACCAGTTTTAGGCCCTAGTAGGCCATGTTGCCAATTTAAGGCCTTGGTAGGTCATGTTGGAGTAGCCTTTCTTGTTTGTGATCATTGGCACATGTATTATGAATTTAGATAGGAATGATTGACTAGATTGGCCAACTCATTCCCATCCATGTCAGCTATCTTGAATGCTTTATTACCATAGAATTTGGTGACCAGGAAGGGCCATTCCAAATTCACTCAAAATTTATCTACATGTTCATGGATAGCTTTGAGGACTAGGTTACCTTCCTTGATCTTACACTTGGTTAAGTTATGGTGATGTTGCCACTTCTACCTCTCTTGATAGTGTTCAATGTGAGTAAGCGCTTGCATGCATTGCTCCTTTAGCAAGTCTAGGGCCACTATCTCCAACTCCTTATTTTTCTCATCATTGATGAAGTTAGTTAAGGCTACTTGATGTGATGACACCTGTAGTTCAAGAGGTAAGATAGATTTAGAACCATAAACTAAGCTATAAGGGGTTGCTCTAGGTTCTATGCAATAGGTTACTTTGTAGGCCAATAGTGCATGGACAAGCCGCTCATGTCATTTAGATTTGCTATTATTGAGAATTTTCTTTAGCAAGTTGATAATGGCCTTGTTGCTTCTACTTGTTCGTTGGCCTAAGGATAATAAGGTAATGAGAAAAAATGCTTAATGCCTAGGTTATGACAGAAATATTTCATTTTATGGCTACTAAATTGCATTATCAATAACTATGGTCATGGGTATGCCAAAACAAGCTATAATGATATCTAATATAAATTTGCAAACTTGTTTAGATGTAGTCCTCCTTAAGGTAATAGCTTTAACCCACTTCGTAAAGTATTCTATTGCAGTGATGATGAAGCTATGGCCTGTGGAAGACTTGGGTGTTATAGGTGTAATGATATCCAACCCCCATCATTTAAATGATCAAGAAATATGAGTAGTATGCAACTTTGTCAATGGTATGTGTATGAGATTATTGTGTTGTTGGCACATGTCACAATGCTTAACCTTTTGCATGTAGTCACTTTCCATATAGGGCTAGTAGTAACCTAACCACCTAATCTTAGTAGCCATGGCTCTTGGTCCGATATGTCCTCCAAAAACACCATTTTGAACTTCCTCTAGGACCATTTTGGCTTCGATTTTACCTAAGCACTTTAATAATATACCATCATAGGATCATCAACATAAAGGGTTATCATCTATGATGACACAATGCTTTGATCTTTTTCATACAACATCCTTTTGGGTAGTAGTCAGGCCTTGCGAAGACTCACCATGCATAAGGTAAAATTTGATATCGTCATACCACTCCATGGTAGGAGCATTATGGATGACAGCTACAAAGGTATCTTTAGTGTTTTGTGTGAGGGGAACAACACAATCCATGGTTAAGGTATGAAACTTACTAAACACATCCAGTATCACACTGTGAGCTAATGTTGCAATTGCATCAACTATGGTGTTCTCATTTCAAGGTACATGCTGGATATCAATGTCTACAAACTATTGTAACAATTATTTCCCTAGGTCATAGTATGGTTGTAAGTGTGTGGCTTTACATGCATAGACTTCCATTACTTGGTTAACCATCAATTGGGAATCACATTTAATTGTTAAGTGTCTAATTCCTAGGTCATGAGCTACCATCATTTCCCTAATCAAACCCTCGTACTTTGTTATATAGTTGGTACATTGGAACTCAAAATAATAGGAAAAAGGTTGGATTTGACTAGATGGAAATATTATGATGGTGATAGCATTGGCCCCATGGGTAGTTTAAGCTCTATCAAAGTGCATGACTACCTCATAACCCTTAGGCACTTAGCTAACAGTATTGGTATGTTCATCAAGGAACTCAGGATCTATGGTTGCTTGGTCATCATTAGGTAAAACTACGAGTTGAATGGCTATAGCTTGAGCTTTCGTTGAGGATTGAGAGATGTATTGAAGGTAAAACTCCATGGTTATGGCTTTCCATCATGCTATGTAACTACTCTAATAGATATTGGTTGTTATTTCTCTAAGCATGTTATCTTTGCAAATGACATTGACTTGGCTTCTGAAGAGGTAGTGTCTCGACTTCTTTAATGAGAAGACTAGTGCTAGATAATACTTCTCCACTTTAGTGTATCTAGTTTCGTGGGTAACTAATGCATGGCTAGGATAGTATACTGGAATTTTTGCTCAATCATCTTGTTTTTGATAGAGTAGAGAGGAAATGGATGTGTTAAAGATGGCTAGATAAATGTAAAAAGGTTTACCCTCTTACGGAGGGTAGACTATTGGTAGTTGTGTCAACTCTTGCTTAAGGTTTTTAACATTGAGCCATCCACTCATAGTGAACCCATTTCTTAAGTAAGTGTTGCATGTGCTGTAACTTATCCATAAGCCTAGTGATAAACCTACAAATAAATTGTAATTTGCCTTGGAATCCTCAAAGCTCTTTAAGGTTGGAAGGGATTACTTATATGGATATGGCCTTAACCTTATCAAGATTGACATGTATCCCCACTTTACACCAAAGACACACTTTTTGGGATTGAACCTAAGTTCATACTTGAGGCACCATTTAAGCATAAGATTTAGGTCATAAGCATGTTCATTAGCCTCTTTGAACATAAAAACTATGTCATCTATGTAATCATTAAGCAAACCTTGCATGTAATCACTGATGAGATAGGTCATTGCTCGTTGATAGTTTGCTCCCACATTCTTAAGGCCAAAGGACATCATTGTATACAAAAGGTTCCCCAAGGGGTCAAGAAGCTTGTGCTAAGTTGGTGCTCCAGGTTGATCCTAATTTGGTTGTATCTCAAGAACCCATCCATAAAGGACACTAAGGCATGCCCAGCTGTGGTGTCAATGAGCTGATTGAAGGGTTGTAGGATTGTTAGATGGGTTTGGACATCAATCAAGGCTATTTCTAGGCTATTTGGGCCTAAAAAATTAGGATTTTTGAAGTTGCTATGCTGAGCCATCCTATTTCCATGTTGAGCCTCCCCTTCTAGGGGAATTGTGTTAGTGTGGAGGGTTCCAAGGGGCTAAGTTTTGATGAATTTTGACTAGTCTTGGACATGCATGTGCATTCCCAGGGTTGCTACGGCTACTGGGCATCACCCAAGGTAAAAACTTGTTAATTTTGAGATCATTTAATGCATTTTAGGGTTGTCCCCTTGTTTCCATGTTGAGCCCCCCCTCTTGGAGGGTGTGTTAGCATGGAGGATCACAAGGGATTGATTTTTGATGAATTTTAACCTATCTCGGGCATACATGTGCATTCCTGGGGTTGTTGGGGTTGTTAGGCATCACCCAAGGTTAAAATTTATCAGTTTTAAAGTTATTTATTGGCTTTTAATGTTATCCCCTTGTTTCCATGTTGAGCCCCCCTCCAAGGGGTGTGTCAGCATGGAGGATCCCAAGGGATTGATTTGTGATGAATTTTAACCAATCTTGGGCATGTATGTGTATTCTTGGGGTTACCAGGGTTGTTGGGCATCACCCAAAGTCAAAATTTATCAATTTTAAGATCAATTAATACATTTTTAGGGTTACCCCCTTATTTCCATGCTAAGCCCCTCCTTTAGGGAGGTGTGTTAGTGTGGAGGATCATAAGGGATTGATTTTAAATGAATTTTAACCAATCTTGGGCATGCATGTGCATTCCTAAGGTTGTCGAGGTTGTTGGGCATCATCCAAGATCAAAATTTATTAGTTTTAATGTTATTGTATTTCATGTTACCCCTTATTTCCACGTTGAGCCCCCCCTTCAGGGAGGTGTGTCAGTGTGGAAGACTTAAAGGGGATAATTTTTGAAAATTTTTGATTAATTTTGGGCATACATGTGCATTCATGGGGTTGCCAAAGCTGTTGGACACTACCCAAGATCAAAAGTTGTTAGTTTTAAGGTCATTTAATGCATTTTTAAGGTTATCCCCTTGTTTCCACCTTGAGCCCCCCCTTCAGGGGGATGTGTTAATATGCAAGACTCCAAGGGACTAATTTTTGAGAAATTTTGATTAGTTTTGGACATGCATGTGCATTCATGAGGTTGTTGGGGCTACTGTTTATTGCCCAAGGTCAAAAGTTGTTAGTTTTAAGGTCATTTAATGCATTTTTAAGGTTACCCCCTTGTTTCCATGCTAAGCCTTCCCTCTAGGGGGATGTGTTACTATGGAGGATCATAAGGGATTGNAAAGAAGGGGCTTAGCATGGAAACAAGGGATTAACATGAAAAACCAATAAAATGACCTTAAAACTAATAAATTTTGACCTTGGATGATGCCTAGTAGCCCTAACAACAACAAGAATGCACATGCGTGCCCAAGACTAGTCAAGATTTATCAAAAAAATTAGCCCCTTGGGATCCTCCATGTTGACATACCCCCCTAAAGGGGGGGCCTTAGCATGGAAACAAGGGAAAACCCTAAAAATGCATTAAATAACCTCAAAACTGATAAATTTTGCCCTTGGATGATGCCTAGTAGCCTCGACAACCCTGAGAATAAACATGCATGCCCAAGACTAGTCAACATTGCATCAAGAATCAATCCCTTATGATCCTCCATGGTAACTGTTAGCACATTTGGCCACTCCATGGAATAGTTGAAATATTTTAATGGAAAAAGAATCTATGGTTGTGAAGGCACAAGNATTTTTGGGGTTGCCAAAGTTGCTAGACATTGCCCAAGATCAAAAGTTTCCAATTTTAGGTCAATTTTTTTAGATTTTTAAGGTTACCCCCTTGTTTCCACGTTGAGGCCCCCCTTTAGGGGGTGTGTTAGTGTGGAAGATTTCAAGGGGTTGAATTTTTATGAATTTTGACCAGTTTTGGGCATGCATGTGCATTCCTAGGGTTGTCGAAGTTGCTAGATATCATCCAAGGTTAAAATTTATTAATTTTGAGGTTATTCTATGGGTTTCTCATGTTACCCCCTTGTTTTCACACTGAGCCCCCCCATCTAGGAGGGGGGAGGGGGGTGGGTGGAGTTAGCATGGAAGACTCCAAGTGGCTAATTTTTAACAAATTTTGAGCAATTTTGGGCATGCAATGGGTTAAGAACCAAGGGGGTGAGAACCAAAGGGTATTATCAACTACTAGAGGTCATGGAGGGGTAGCAAGGCTTCTAATGTGAGAACTATAGTCACTAGAGGTTGGGAAAGAGGATTTTTATGTTATACCCCCTTAAAACCCTATGTCAACCCCACACTAGATGGCATGGAGGAGCAATTTACCAACATGGGCTATAGTACAAGGTTGCAAGTTGGCTTGTTTGAATGCAAGAGATAGGCTATTGGAGGCTATACAAGAGTATAAAGGTCAAATTGGTAACTGGGTGATTGATTTATGGAATTTTGTGGCACTGCCCATTCATCCATGCTAGGGTCAAGGTACTTAGCACAAATGAGGCCTTCCCCTATTGTGGAACCATCAAATTGAAAGGTTTTGACCAATTTTGGCTAGGTTTTCCAAAGTTTAGGGGGTGGTTAGGAGTGATTGGATACGCTCTTGGTTATGTGGGCCTCTTCTAGGGGTTAGATCTAGGTGTGATGTGTAGTGAAGAAAAATAGCAAAAATACATACATTCAAGAATCATATGAGGCTAAAAAAATGATTTCTACCTTTCCTAAAGCTGTTTTAATCCCTCCTCATCAATTTCAAGGTAGGCCATTCTTTACCTTTTTCATGGTATTCTAGTCATTTTGTGCTTTTCTTGGTAGAAATAGGCCATTTCTCTTAGATCTAGTTAAAAGGAGTTGATAAAATGGAATTCTAACAAAATACCATGCCATGTTTTTGCCATTTTTACATGGATTCAAGGTTATTTTGTTGTTTTCACCTTGGTAGATAAGATGTTTGAAATTAGGCTTGCTTTTTCAAATGCTTTTTCTAAAAATCTCATGTTGTGGCCATTTTTCTAAGATCTAGGGCTAAGGATTCACTAAAATTAAATTATAATGGCACCATACCCCCTTACTTTGATGCATTTTGTAATGAGTTAATGTTGGTTTGGCTATTTAGATTATAATTTATTTCTATATAATGTCAAATTTGTGTTTTTTTGATGCTTTTTGGTTCAAAAAAGCAAGTTATGCTTTGTAATTTTTTTATTAGAAAAATGGCTTAATTTTTTCAAAATTTAATTTTTTTCTTTGTAGCATTATATTTAAGCTTTGAAATGGCTATGGTCTTGTTTATTTTGGAGTTGTATTGGTCATGTTATGGCTATTTTGATTTGGTTGTGTAATTAGGGTTTTGTGCCATTTTTTAGATTTTCATCAACATTAATGAACATTTTTTGAAAACGTGGCTAGGGTGTTGAATTTTTATTAAGCATGGGTGCATATGAATTGATTCAAGATTTCAAAAGGTGGTGGAATCACTCCATTTAAAGCTCGAATGAATTTTTAATAAATTTTTTACTAACCTTGTGCTAATGGAGGTTGATGGTGATGGCTATGGTTTTGCTATTTTTGGCTATGTTTTATGTAAGTATGGTTATATGTTTTTGGTTGCAATGGTCATGGCTAAAAATTTCATGATTTCAAGGTTCCTTCCATGGTGGAATCATTGAAATTAGAGCTAAGATGAATTTTTTACAAATTTTATGATGAGGATGTGTTAATTGGTCTAAATTTAGCTATAGCATTTTACCCCTTTGAGGATGGATGTGGTTGTCATGGTTGGAATTGTCAATCTCCATGCTCCTAGGGATTTTATTTTTACAAATTATGTTATAAATTTTGTTTTTTATGTATTTTTTAAATAAAAAGCTTTTTACTATTTTTAGTAAGCTTTTTTATTTATGTATATTATGGCTACTTTTTCTATGTTTTGATGCTTTTTTGATAAATGCATGTTTTGAGCTAAGGTATAATTTTGGTTGTGATATTTTTGGCTATAAATTCTAGGAGAGGTTGCAATAATATGTTTATTTTTTTCTGAATTTTCTTAAGTAAATTTGAACAAACATCCTAAAGCTTTTTATGGGGGCTAATTTCACCCCCAACTAGGATGTGTAAAATTTGTTAAGAAATTCTAATCGTTGAATTGTTGTGCTAATGTTATTGGTTTTTTTTATACTTTTCCCCTTGTAGGGTCTTGCTCAAGCCAATGCTCATTGTTGTTAAGTTGGTTGGCATTCTTTGTTGCCTTAGTTAACCTGTGGACCACACCCCTCTTCCTGACTTGGCTTTGGAGGAGATGTCAGCATGGTTTCGTCGAGGGGAAAGGGATTTCCTTGCTTGCATTCTTTAGACCTTTAGTGTGATGATGTGGTCATACTTTTCTGAGGAGGTGGCTACAATCATTTGTGGAGACTTTGTTACCTAGGTCTGCATGCTTGATTGCTTGGTTTATAATGGATGGACCAGAGACTCGACTAGCAGGAGAACTAGGGGATTTCATTAGTCCATGATACCTTTTAAATATGTAGAGCATGCCAGAGTATTCAAGATACAACATGAATAATACTTTGATGGTGGCAAAAAGAGTCCACTCTTTGTTCTAGAATCCTTCAGGAACTATGTACTAATTATAAGGGTAAGCACAACTTTTATAGGTTTCAACATTTTGGTTTTAACTAGTTTAATATTCTCTCTTCTAACTTGTTGGTTTTATACTTATTTTTTAGGTACAAGGTCAATGATCAAGGTTTGATCAAGAATGATCAAACCTTGGCTGTAGCCCATACTGCATTGAATGAATTCACTAAAGGCCCCAAGAGTAGACATGTTGTTTTTGAATAACTAAGAGGGGAGTTTGATGAATATCCAACTAGGTTTAACCTTGTTTACAAGAAGTGTGTGGCTACCAAAACAACACATAGCTGGTGGATGGCCCCTAAGGATATCAGAGATATGGGTATTACCACTGGGGCCTCCACATAAGCTTCTTCAAGTAAGAAGAAGAAGAGTGAGAAATTAGGTATGTTGTCATGCTAAAGGTTTTATGGTTACTTAGGCTTTGATTAATTAATTAATTTTTATGGCTAAAACATAGTTGTATTGATGCCAAACACTTGTCTTTTTCTTACAAGGCCTTCCACTTCTACAAATGTTATCATACCCCTCACTGGACTTTCTGTGAAGAAGCTCATGCTAAAGTTAAGTGAGGTGGGACCAACACAAGAATGGTTAAGAAAGAATGCATCTAAAGACATTCAAGAAAACATTGGTCATGTAGGTTTACTTGAGATCTTCATGGCACCCAACCTTGTCATCCCTTTTACAGAGATGCTAAACATCATCAACTCTTTTGATGAAAAAGTTGAAGTATTTCACACCATAGTACAAGGCCAATCTATTGCTATTGCCATTAGCATGTCTACCTTCCATGACTTATTTGGTGTTCGTGCTGATAGGATAATAGTTGCCACCAAACCAATGAAAGAGGTAGGCCACTATGTAGAGGTTGAGAAATGGCTTAGTGCTACCAAGGGCCACCTTTGTCTTGCTTGTAGTAGCTTTATGAACCTTGATGCAAAAGGGTCTTATCCCTTGTTTAGATTTAGGGTATTCGCTAAATTGTTATCACAAAAGAAGGTGATTGACATTGCATAGGGATAGACCTTCAAGAAAGTTATGATGGAGGGAACTTATTTTAACTAGGCTGCTTCCTTAGCTACGAGTCTCAAACAGGAAATCCTCAAAATTCCTGTAGACTCTTTCATAATAGTGAACATGCACCATGAATTTCTTGTACTATTTGAAGAGGTTTGCAGAATTTTTGGTGGTGAGGAGAGGTGGATCGTGGTGCGTCAGGACCTATAAGAACTCTCTAGGCCTTAGATAAAGCATCTTTATCCAACCATGAGGGTCCAAAACCCATTGGAGGATATGGGAGATTCACTATCTATGACCACAAAGGATCTTGCTATTAGTTGGTGTGAATCCCTTGACAGCATAGGGGAGGTACCTCTTATGTTTCTAGAAAACATCAAGAGGGCCTAATAGTTGCATGTTGAAGCTGCTAGAGTAACTAGGGCTAATATGAAGAGGCTCATAGAAAAAGCACCACCAGTAGTAGAGCCACCATCTAAGAAAAAGATTGTCTTCAAGATCCCACACTTGGACCAAGCAGTCATAGGCATATGTCTACTATGTTTTTTTATCCTTTTTCAATTAATTTTTTGGTTATGTTTTGTTCTACGGCTATTCTTGTTAATTTATCTAATGATTTATGGCTACAAATCAATGGCGAAACTTGGTAGCCCAAGCTACTACTGCAAAAGAAGAACAAAGTTAAGTAGAAGAGGCACATAGGCATGTTGAAGAGGAAGAGAAAAGACATAGGGATCCAGGAGAGGAAGAATAAGATATGGATGATCTTGATGCCTTGTTCAATGGGTCACTACTTAGGGAGTCTCTAATCAAAGTCCATAAAGATGATGAAGATGATCATGAGAAGGAAGAGGAGAGCATAGGTATACTTATGCTCTACTTGTTATTACCTATAATTTAATGTTTTATTTTTGAGTTCTTACTTATCCAACAATTGCTATGCTTATTATAGTTCTTGAGCTGGCAATGAAGGTCCCTACACCTAAGTTTTGCATGGAACTGTGCATAGAGATCCTAAAAAAGATAGAATTCATGTATAGGATGGCAAAGGACGTCATTGGTCAGTTGCAATAGGTTGCACCTGAAATTGGTAAGAACTATGTTTTGTAGTACCTTAGTCATTTTGCTATGAGATGTATTTTATGCTATAGCTATATTGCATATTATGTTTATGTTTATTGTTGTTGTTTTAGTGCTGTTAGTCACATGGGATCTGGCCCAAGACATGGAATTCAAATCCTTGCCTAAACTTCCTTTTGACACCATACATGTTCCCTTGAAGCTTTATGAAACTGCCATTGATCTAGCAGTTTGATGTGCTAAAGCTTCATGGGAGATTCAAAGGTTTAACGAAACCCTATGGGAGCAGGTTATGGCCTTGAAGGAGGAAAATAAAAGGTAAGCTGAGAGGATCCAGGATCTTGAGCAATGTAAGGCCTTCATGGATGCTCAAGTAAAGAACTTAGGGGCCTTACAAACCAAAGAGATCACATGGGCTTGCTATTGGTGCACTATCCATAATAAGATTGCACTTCCCTAGGAGCTGCATGAGCAACAAATGCAGATGGACTTGATCTCTCAAAAGGCACAAGATTGGAATGATTATTGTGCTTGGGTCCTAGAGTGGGGTAAGATTCAAAGGAACCACAAGTGCAAGTACAAGCTTGATCAAGATGCCTATATGAAATGGCTAAAGAAAAAGACAATCGAACAACAAAAGAGAGAGACTTTTATTCAGGGCATTTAGGCTGAGGGTGTTTTCAACCTATTTGAAAGCGCTTTGATAGTGGTTGAGTATCCTACTTTGTAGATCACCATAGTTGTAGATGAGGTTGCAATGGCTACAATCTTATGGGAGCCACCATGATGGACAGGTGTAGATAGAACCAACATCCTCATGGGCCTCAGTTTAGGGGACATTGACTAGTCCAATATGACAGAAGACCAAATTATCCATCATTTGAAGACTATCCTTCATCATCTTTCCCAAGAGTGAGATTCTCCATAGGTATGATGACCTTTATGTTTTGCATTTTTTAAGCTTTAGTTTTTTTTAGTTTTATGTTTTTTGTTTTGCATGGCTCATGTTATGGTTTTGGTTACGATGATTACTAATTGGTTGTGTGTTGCTATTTCATAGACATTTTATGATGTTGGTGGCCCTAGTGGTGTAGTCGATGATGATGATGATGCACCATCTCCTCCTCCTTTGGATGCCCCCTTGGCACCATCAAATGCATGATGCCATAGTCTTTATTGTTTGTTTTAGCTTATGCTTGACATTGTATGGCTTATGTTAGCTAACGCTTGAGTTGTAGACATTTCAATATTTATGATTGATAGTTTTAAAATTTATGTCACACAATGTGATCATGGCTATATTATTTCATTTTAAGACATTTTAAATCTTAAGTTTCCAATTTTGGTTTTAGCTATATATGTTGTTGATTGCTTTATTGTTTTAAGATTCTAAGGTTAAAAGTGTTGAAATTATCTATGTGGGATATGGCTACATTGGCTATGTTGAGAACTATAAGATTATGAATAGGCAAGGGTTACTTGCCATTTTTTGTTTTGTTTAATAAAAGAAAAGGCATGACAGGCTATACATTTATGACCAATTTAAGGCCATGGTGGGTCGTGATGCTAGTTTATAGTCTAAGCAAATTGTTGCTAGTTTAAAGTCATAGTAGATTGTAATGCTAGTTTAAGGTCTTACCAGATTGCGGTGTTAGTTTAAAGTCTTAGTGGATTGTGGTGTTAGTTTAAAGTCTTAGCAGATTGCGGTGCTAGTTTAAGGCCTTGGCAAGCCATAATGCTAGTTTAAGGCATTGAAAAGTTGTGAGTTTGCTAGTTTTAGGCCATGGTTGGCCCTCAAAATTTTATATTTTTTTGGTAAAAATTTTGTTTTTCAAATTTTTATGGCTTTTTCAAATTTTACAATTTTTTTCATGAGGATTTTTATTTTTATCATTTATAAAAGTAATGGAAAATAAAGGTTGTAACACATAAGTAAAATACAAATGAAAGTATAAATCTAGGCTACTTGCATGAAGAGTAAAATAAAATTCACAAACAAGCATAAAAAGAAATGAGAGGCTAAGCTACATGGCTATTGGCTATATGACTATAGGGACATGGTGTGGAAGGGTTAGGAGGTACTTCACTTGTGTAGAATCTTCCTAATTTTTGAAAAATTAGGGAATGAGTAAGGTCTACTTTGCACAAGTTTGTATTCACCATCACCTTGACTAATGATGTTAAATGGGAGTTCATCCCATAATGCATCCTGCTACCCATCATTGTTATTATTGATTTTCTATTCTCTCTCAAGTTGTTGAATTTCATGACTGGGAATTTCTTCTTGAAACTCCACTTCAGACCCCTACTCAATGTCCACATTGTTAATAGCTAGGAAAACTATGGTATCACCATGAATGATGATCTTACCCCCCTTATAAGGAAAGTGAATTTCTTGGTGGATGGGAGAAGATGTAACTCACAACTGAGCCAACCAAGGTCTTCCTAGAATAAGCCTAAACCCAGGTGTCTCCACCACCACCAAGAAATTCGTAGTTGTGGGGAATTGCTTCCCTATCACAAAATCTAAGGAGATGGACCCTTAATAGTAACTCTTGATCTGTTGAAAGATTTAAGAGTAGCTATTGACGTTTGTTGTATTTTGCTCTATTAATCCTAATCATTCAATGATGGTGCACGGGATGCATTAGTTGTTGCACCATCGTATACATGCACAGGATGCATATTAAATTGCCCTACTCATATGGTTATGAATAGAGGAGCCCTAGCAATTTTTCCATTCTACGAGTTAACCTTAACTTCACTATTGCAAAATGTTAAGGGTGTTGACTTCCCCACCCTAGGTGTGGAAGGGATCATTACTACATGGATTGATTTCTTATTACCAAGTATACCCTCATTGATAAGGATAGAAGTTATCATTTTGACTAATGCCTCATGATGTGTTGTGGAAGTTATGATTAGGTCATACAAACTCAAAGGAGTGTTCTTTTTCTTAAGAGATTGTCTAACCTAATCTATTACATTGAGGAAGGTTTTCTCGTTGGCCTCAAGCTTGTCACCCTGACTATGTTTCACTTCCTTCATGCACCCCAAAATGCACAGCTTAGTTTCAGTTTATGACTATTGGGACTTCTTCTTGTTCTTTTGGCCATGAACTTTGAGGTCCTCCTATGGTTTGCTATTTGGTGTGGGTTGAGCAGAGGAAGTCATGGGTATAGCCAATAGGGGAGTGAGCTTGGGTGGGCCGACTTACTTTTGTGCCTCCTTTTGCTTGTCACTCTTATTGTTTGGCTTTTTCTTTTACTTCATATTTTTCTTATTTGGAGCTTTTTGGATGTCAGTTGTTGGTTGTGAGGAAGATGCAATAGCATTAGCCACCACCGAGGGTCATTGGGTAGTCTTATTAGTTTGTGAGGCTATAAATGGTTGGGCTATAGTGGGCTAGGGCACCCTGATGATAAATGGTTCCTTGGGAGGCACTTATGATGCCACCCTTACAAAAAAATGGGATATTAACCTAGTGGGAGCTAAAGAAGCCCTTTCACCATAAGGGAGTATGCAAATAACAAATGGTTCTCTCAAGGGTCTTTAATTACCATCTACATTGAATGCTGATATGATATATGTAGTGTTGTTAGCATTCAATGGGTCTTTGTACACCTGAATCAATTGGTTTTGAGGTTGAATAGGGTTGGATGCATCTAGAACCACATCTCCCCTATCTATCATCCTTTGCAAGTCATTGTTTAATGCAAGGTAGAAGTCTATGTCATGACCCAGTAGTAGGTGATAGTGGTAAAATTGGTCTATCTTAAAGTATTTAGATAGCAATGGGTCATCTTTTATTGCTCTAGTAGGATTCTTGGCTATTTCATAGAGTCTATCATGCTTTTTTTTGGAAACTTCAAACATCTATTTGTATTGAATATGTCCACTTTTCAATAGTTGATCCAATAACTCTCACGGTTTTAATGGTAGCATAGTGTATTTAGACTTGTCCTTCCTTTCAAAATTGGGTATGGTCATTGTCAATGTAGTAGCCCAAAAGGTTGAAGGTTGGTTATCATAATTATTATTGGTGGGGACCTTGGGTGGATTGGTCCTTGGTCCTTGGCTAGTGGTCTTGGCTTCTACAGTTTCTACAGTCATATTGTTATGTTGGCCTTTCTCCTTGTCTTTCCATGTATTTTGGTTTTTGTATGCTATGTAGGATGGGTCATGATTGGCCTCTACAACATATTCTATATTCTTGATTTGGGAGAATGCTTGGCTTAAGTGAGCGTGGGTCAAGGTAGTAGAGTTTAGACTTGAAAAAGTCATTAACTATCCACTTAAATATAGCCAAAAGATGAGTTTTAGCTATGGGCTCAGGTATTTCATTCAAGGGTTCATTTCACCGCTAGATGAACTTTTGTACAGGCTTAAGGGATCCCTACTTAACCTTCATGAGTTGGTCAAGCATAGTATCAGGCTTCAAGTTATACTTGAAGTGATTAACGAATTAAGCTATCAAGTATTTAAGGGAGGATATAGATCCTCTAGGTAATGCTTGGTACCAATCAAGCGCTTTCCTAGTCAAGGACATAGGAAAAATCCTCATTATGGTATGAGGCCACAACTGCAATAGTGAGGACTCAGATTTGAAGGTTATAAGGTGAGCATTAGGGTCACCTTCTTCATTGTATTTGGTAAACTAGGGGATAGGAACACTAGGATGAAGTGTCAAAGGTGGGACCACAAGACTGATAGGACCATCCTGGTAGAAGTCCATGATCTTTACACTTTGGTACATATTGGCTTTAAGCCTCTTTAACTCCTTTGTTAGGTCCTAGATCATTTAGAAGGATTGATCCAGACCTTATGGTGGTCTCGTTGGCTATGAGACCTACACATTTGGATGTGGTATTTGTTGTGAGGCTTGTGGCCTTGCTATGGGTTGCATGATAAAAGGAAGAGGTTGCATTATGGTTGCGACTTGTGGGCTAGATAGAGAAAAGGACATCTATGCTAGTACTTGAGGCAAAAATGGGATAAAAGGGGTATGTGACCCCTATGTTTCTTGGGGACTCATAGTGGGCCCCATGTGTGTAGTTAGCAGATTTGTGGTAGTAAAAGCCATTATTGATGGTTTTATATATCAAGACTGTATTGTGAATGACACTGATGTATTATGATTTGTTGTTTGTGGCATTGCCTAAGTTTGATGTGTGGCTATAATAGGTGTGGGGTTTGCTATAGTAGGGTAGGAAGTAGCGGAAGATGATGGCACTATGCCCATGGAGAAAACAAAAGAATTAGAGGAAGGCTTTGTGACCTTGGGGGATGTTTGTTGGAATAGTCCTCCTAGAATGTCTTTAGGCTTAAATTCTACCTTGAATTCATCCTCCTCTCCTTGTTTTTCCTTAGAGCTATGCTTGTCATATTCTTTTTCCACAATAATCAATTGCATTAGGATGCTAGCATAGATGTCAGTAAGAGAAATTTGATCATACGGGGAAGGGATGTATTCTTTCCCACCCTTGTGTATGAGTTTGAACTCCTTGTTGGCCTTAGCTTCAATTTGTGAAATTAACATGCCTGCCTATAATTTAGCACAAATGAAGTTAAGAGATCTTCATTTATAGATGCGAAATCAGGACTTTTCCCTCTGACTCTCAAAGATTGCCTACACTTCATGATGGCAAGGTCCTTGGGATCATAGACTCTCATAGCCTATTGATTTGACCTACCATCAGTATAGTTATAAGGAAACTTAGTTGATCATGGGAGACGCATGGTTATTTTAATGGGAACTACTTGAGATAGGCTATGAAAAGAAAAAATGATAGTAGATTCCAACAAGTGGAAATGAAGAGCGATCAAAGGGAGCAAAAATAGGATACTTACTAAAAATAGAAAATAGGGGGTAAGGGGGGCTATGCTCCTTTACCCAAAATGGAAAGATGTAAAGGTGATAACACACTTTACCCACACTAATCTTTTAGTTGTAACACTCCTTGGTGCCCATGCTAGCTTCCTAGCTGTCACACACCTGGATGTGGTAGGGGGAAAAGAGGGGTTAAGATGGAAGGATCTCACACCTTACAAAGCCAACGATGGTAAAAAAAAGGGGGTGAAAACTATTAAAGGTGTAGTGAAAAGGATGCAAATTTTGATAGTTGTAATGGCTATGAATTTTAAATCTTGTGGAAGGTCAAAAACAATTACTATAAGTAGTAAGTGGGGGGTAAGGGGGGTTTATCCCTTTACTAGAAATGGCAAGCTGAGAATGTTGGGATCAAGCTTCACCCATGTTGGTCTCCTAGTTTTCACACACCCAAGTGTGGCAAAGGGTGGGGGACGACAAGAGGGGATGAGATGGGAAGATCTCACACCTTCTAAAACCAATGTTGGTAAAAGGGGGAAAAGTGGGATAACCAAAATAGAAACTTGCAACTTTCTAAAAATAGTTTTAGGAACTATCCAAATTCAACCACAAAGAAAAGGGAAAGTAATTTTGGTTGGTGAGGATGAAAATGTTGGTTTTGGAATGAGAATTATGGCTAAGATGGAATGTTGGTATGTAGGTGTTCAACATTGGTTTTGGCTACTAAAATTCATAGAAAATGTTGGAAAAATCAACACCCAACCATCCACAACTTCAACTGTACGATTTTTGCAACAAGGGGTGAGTGGTAGCATTGGGTTTTTAGAGGGGCTTCAAGGTTTTTTTGTAGCAAAAATAAAAAATTTCTAGTAGGTAGGCGATGTTGGTTTCAAGAAAAATTGGACTTGTCAATAGAAATTAGGCAGAGGCCCTCCATCTAGCACTGAGAAATTATTACAATGGAAAATTTGTTCATTGGAGAAAACTAAGAATTCTCAGTCATAAGCACCCTCAACCCCAAATCCCTTAAGGCCTCTATATGAAAAAATGAGATTCAAGATGCCTTGGATGGTCCAATAGATCACTTAGGGACTTAGGGGGGTGGGGTTGCAAAATGGGGATGCAACAAAAGTATAGAAATATGAAAATTTATGAAATGATGCATTGAAATATAACAATTATATATGAAATTGTACATAATTTGAAATCATAAATTTCATTAAATGAATAAAGAATGAGTTCAAAGATGTGTACAAAATTGGTGCTTAAGAGGGGAGAAAAAGGGGGTTCACTTGGGTAGGGGTTTAGAGTTCATTGAAGCCACAATCAACTCCATGATTTGGTATCTCTACCACTCCTAATGTTATCAAATATCTTGTCTCCTCCTTAGATCTATAACATTGTTTGATGTTGGGGTTATAGAAACATAAAGGGTTGGGATGGTCAAAGTGCATCATGTTGGGATTTGATGATCCCAAGGGGGTAACATTGACACCCAAAACTCATAAACCCAAAGGAAAGAGTAACAAGGGGTCCATGCTGCTAGGTACCAAGGAGTTACATTTCTACCATGGAAGCAAGAGCTCTTGGATTCCAAAATGCCAAGGTTGCTAAATTGCAAAAGTGTGGAACCTTGACATGGTGCCAAGGTGTGGTTTTTATAAGGTTATGGCCATGACTAAAGCTGCAAATGGCTATCATGATTAGCTACAAATTAGTTGCCAATGGCTAACAAGATTGGCTACAAATTAGCTGCCAGTGGCTAACATGATTGGCTGAAAATTGACTAAAAATTGTTGATTGATTAGCTAAAAATTGGCTGCCAAATTGCTAATTGATTGGCTACCAAATTGTTGATTAATTGGCTGTAAGTTCACTACCAAATTACTAAAAATTAGCTGCCATGTTCAAGGGGTAGGTAAGATCTACCCCCATGCATCTAGGCTATCTACCCCCTTCATGCTATCTAACCCCTTCTCTTCTAGCCAAGTAGGGGGGGTGTGTGGTGGAGGGGTGGAAGGGGATGGGGGTAGGGATGGGGCATGGTGAAGAGTGTTAACGTTGAGAAGGGATGGGAAGTCAATGGTAGGGATGAAGGTTAACCCCTCCAAGCTGGGTCACCCCCCTTTCTATGTTGGGGGTAGTTGAGTTCTACCCCCTTGCACTCCTCCATGCTAGCCTTGAAGTCTCCTAGTTGGCTTACTCCCCTATAGGGGGTGTGTTAGTGTAGAGAAAAGTATACCCCCCCCATAAAACCCATATAATTGCCATTTTTGGCATTCCAAAAGGCATTTTGACTCCCCCAAGTCCAAATATAGACACTAGATAACTTTTTTTACTTAGGGAATGAGACTTTGGTCACGTATGAAACATTTTTTAGTCCTAAAAGTATGAAATATGTGAGATTTCCCCTTTGTGAGCTACAACCTTCACATTTATAATAAAACATTACCTTGGGTTTCATGGGATGGGATCACAAAGGTTTCAACATGAAAATTTGGTGGTGTTTCAATTGTTGAGCTTCGTACTCCAATCCTTCCTATATGAACTAATGGTATGTGTTAGGATCCTAGTTATCTTCTTGTTAGTAACCTTAGCTTATCTTTTAACTTGGGAGTGATAGGGGGTTGTTAATTTATGTTGTATACCCAAGTGTTGCATTAGCTTTCAAAGAGTAGACTCGATTAAGTAAGTTTCATTATTTGAAATAAGTGTCCTTGGCACACCAAACCTATTTACCACATTTTGCTAAATAAGCTATGCTATAGTGGAACATGAACAATCGAAGATGATTGTAGCTTTAACTCACTTCACATAGTAGCTAATAGTGACCATGATGTAATTATTCCTATTTGACATGGGAGTGATGGGTTCCATGAAGTTAATGCTCTAGAGGTCTAAGGGTTCTAGTGGTTAAATTCACTACTAGGACCCTTCCATTTAGACCATCATTCCTTCATCTCTTTGACAGTGCTCCCATGAATGTGAAAAATGAGGAATTTCCTTAAAGATTGTTGGCTAAAAGTACCTTGTCATGAGGATCTTCACAGCCATCCTCCTTCCTACACAACGAATAGAAAATTGTTTCTACTTGTCTAGAGTACCTTGTCATGAGGATCTTCAAGGACATTCATCATAGAAGATTGTTTCTACTTGCTTCCTAGATGAAATCCTCTTTGTGATGATCAATTCCTAGATCAATCTCTAAGCTTTGCTCTAGAGTATTGTGATGCTACACCAACCACTCAATCTTGCAAGGTCTTGACAAACTTAGAATGTGGTTTCTAGCATCCCACAACCTTGAGCTTTGCTCTAGAGTATTGTGGTGCTACACCAACACTTAATCTCGTAGGATCTTAACAAGCTCAAGAAGAATGCCTTCCCACAAGAAATGCATCAATCTCAATGGACAATAAAAGAGAAATAAAAATTATAAGGAGAGGATGCAACTAATTTTTTCGATCCTTGTACTTTGAAGTACAACATAGTTTGACCACTTACAATAATAAAAAAGATAATACAATGAAGTATAAGAATAATAGAATGATGTAAACAATGATTACTTGATGTTGACACTTGATCATGTTTCAAGCTTACACATTTTCCAAGAGAATGAAGTCTTCTTATCATCTAGATGTTTTTGAATTCACTTCAAAATTCATGCAATGGCTATCTAATGATCATTGGAGATGTATTCTTCAAGATAAAGATGTCTTTTTGTACCAGACTTCCATTTAGGAGCTTCTCCACAAGGATGAAATCTTCTTCACAAGGAAGATGTCTACTATTTCTAAAAGATGTATTTCTAAATTTGGCCTCAAGTTTGGGGAGATGTTTGCTATTTTTGAAAGACATATCTTCTACAGGGACCAAAAATAAAACTACTCAGTTTGATGCTAGGAGCTTCTAAATGCCTTCAAACAAGTCCCCATAAATCATATAACCTCCTAGACTTATCAAAATGAGTAAAAAATACTCTAAAACATGCCAAAATAGCCAAGAATCTTCCTAAACACAAATAGACACATTTAGCTTGAAATCTTCATATTCGTCCATGCTTCCTTGAGTCCTTGTAATCTTGGCTTTACTTATAAGTTCTTGAGTCCTTTTATATTGCTCCTAATTTACTTATGAGGTTCTTATCCATGCCTATTATGAAGTCCTTGTCCATAATCTTGTCCTGTAAATACAACACCACACAGACATCCTTTGTTCTTCATTTTTCTTAAGGTTCTAACATACAAAAAGGTCAACAATCTCCCCCTTTTTGGTAATGTACAAAACTTAAGACAATGGATTAGTATAATTAAAATATAATAATCACAATATAGCTACTAAGCACTTTCTTCCCCTTTTCGGACATGAAAAAAAGGGAATGAAGGAGGATCATAATTCTAAGGATAATGCTATGGTATAAGAAGCAAAATTGGTTACTAAAGAGATATCATTTCAGAACAAAAACATATAGTTATGAAGAGCCATTGCATAATGAGCATATCCATTATTACATAAATCTCTCCCCCTATATGGACAACACACAAAAGAATCTAAACACCTACAAAAATGTTTCATGATATAAATATGCATCACATAAAATATTTTTGCAAGAGAACCAGTTGAAGAGTAAACATCTTATTAATTTCATAGGATTGATGAAGTAAAACTAGTTTTTTTTATCAAGAGTAGCTCTTCATTTGTTCACAACAAGAAGCATAGCTGATCCAAGCCTTTCAATAGATATTCAAGAGCAAGTAACTTGTCTCTAAACCAATGATACCATGATTCTATAATCTTCCAAAACTCTTTTAAAAATATCAACAATACAATAGCAAGTTCATGTCAAGCAAGTTTAGAACATGCATAGTCAACTTTTAAGACAAAGGAAAACATCTAATCATGTTGAATATATCAAAAGATCAAACACAACCAATCAAATTTTTATCCAAAAGAAGATTCATAAACTAATATATGATAATCATGTTAAAGGCAAAAAATAGCATATGGATAAACCTCATATCTTACCAAAAGAGATCATGAACGCCTATTCTTGTACAACACATGTTCTAGTACATCTCAATTCATATTTTTAATAAGGGTCTTAGGCACTTAAAAAGATATATTCTCAACATACAAAAGGTCATACAATAAACATATAAACATTAGGAATTTTTACCATAAAGGTTTATCTTTAGATATGAAGTTAATAAATGTCCTCTTTTACAACATTACCAAATGAATATTTCTTCCTTGCTCATTTTTAGCTAAGGGTGAGTTGAAATATGAAGTTTTGCTACTTGAGTACCTTTTAGTAAAAGCCTCAAAATACTCCCACTACATTGGTGGCCTCTTGGATTACGTACAGACTCCCCCTGCACATGTGCAGATTCTAATGCTTCCTTTGGGTCCTTTTGGATCACCTTATTCTTTTTCATTAAAGTACTATCCTTTCAAATCAATGTTAAGATCAAGTGTGGAGACTAAAGTCTCCTGTTAATAGTACTTCATAATGATTCCTTTTGCAATGATACTTTTCTTAGAAGATTCATGAATTGGATTGAAGGTACTAATTCAAATTCTCTAGCAAAAATATTTCAAAATAAATTTGACTTTATGATTTCAGAATAAACCCATATCTCAAGGCAAAAAGCTTATTAGTTCATGAAATTTATGCAAGGATTTTAAATCACTTGAAACTAATATATCAAAATATGAATTTTCAATAAAAACTTTTAAAAGTTTACAAGTACCATAAATTTTCATTCAATTATAAGATTAATTAGATCATCCTCATACATACACAAGAGATACCATAATTAAAATATTCTAACAGTATCAAATATCTTCTCTTGTAAGCACTTATCTTAACATTTTTAGAATATTAAAGCTAACATCCCATAGCTTGAAATGAAGTAAGCACACATCAACACAATTTAGTCTTTCCAAATTAAATACTGACATGATATTTAGTAAGCAAGGGAATATAAAATTACCTTGACTTACCTTACTTGCAACTAAGAATTAAGGTGCCTAGAGTGCTAGAGAATGACATTCCTCTTTCAAGGTTTTTCTTCTTGCACACACTTATTCAATTTTCAAGGCTTGTCCCCCTATCACAAATTGGCTGGATAGTATCTTCTCATTCTTAGGTTCCTTCCTCTTGATTCTTTAAACTTTTTGAGCTCCCTTATTCTTTTGAGTTGTCTAGTCTTTCTTGACTCCTCTTTGATTTGTTTGCCTATCCTTTTTACCTTGTGAAAAATCCTTTCTAGGCACATTCAGATAAGATCAAGGAGTCCTATGATGTGACCAAGTGCTCATGTGATAATATTCTAAATTGCATTCCCATTTTTATGCCCAAATTTATGACAATAATAACATATAATCTTTCAATTATAGTAAAAATGATTACAATGGTCAAACCTTCATGGTGCTTTTGATTGGTTTGGAGTTGCTTCTAATTGGGATATAGTTCCCATTGATTCTTCATTCTTTGATGTAGCTTTTTGTTGAAATGGAGTTGGTGTAGATGCTTCTTCTTATGTACAACATCCTAGCCCACTCTTATCATGTGGACTTCTTCCTTGTCCAAGAACCATCCAAAGGGACTCTTTTTGCTTGACTAGCCTTTCATTCATAAGTTTGACATTTGTAAGTTCTTCCTTAATCTTCTCATAAGATTGGATTAGTTCTTTATTCTCAACCTTAGGATCTAAGATTTCTTTTGTGATATTAGAAATTGTTAAATTTAATGAAGAAATATCTTGATCCTGTGTTTTTACTTGCTTGTTCAACTTTGTGCAAAGATTTTCAAAATTTAAAAGTTCATTACACAATAAAACAAACCTCTCATCCTCATTAAGTTCATCATTTGAGGTGTCAACATCATCATTAGTGAGAGCCATATTGACAAGGTGTGAATCGTTTGCATTGTCTCCACCTTTTCTTCACTTTGCTCTTCATCATCCCTACTCGAGTAGAAGTTGTTTTTCTAATTACTTCATCATTTCTATCCTTTTGTTGTAATCTATCATTACTAGGATATTTAGAGATCACATGGCCTATTCCACCACATACCAAGCATTCTATTGAAGATGAATCAAAATTAGAACTTGAAAATTTTTTACCTCTTTCCTTACCTTCGAAGCTCTTACTGATTTGCTCAATCACATTGGTTAGTTTTTGAATCTCAGCCTTAAGGTCTGAGTTTTCATTCTTGAGATAAAAGCATTCATCATTATGAGCTTTAATTGTTATTTCCTTGGCATGTAAAACATCTTTTATCTCATTGCATAAATTTGGAAAGAAAGAACTTCATGGAAAAATATCCCACATCTTTCTTCAAAGGAAACATCATTTAGATTCTTATGAGTTTTATCAAATTTACAAGCATAGTTTCCTCTATTTTTGAACATAAGGAAGGGAATGAGAGACTTACCTTTATAGTAGATGTAATATAGGAATTGAGCATAGAAATTGATGAAGAATATTAGTCTCTTTGTGCAAATGTGTTTGATGTTGATTGCTCCTTTGATGTTCACTGTTTGCGATTGATGTAGAGTGCAAGAGTACTAGGCTTTGATACCACTTGAGGATCATTGAACTTAGAAAGGGATGGCGGGGGTGGGGTGTGGAAAAGGGGTTGAATAAGTTCTCTAAACCAAAACATTTCCAACACAAAGGACACAACCAATTTTAACATGGTTCCCCAACTTGGGTAGTCCACACAGAGGGTAGATCTCTTGCATACCTCCAAACTTTGTTGCTTTAAAAATATGATTTAGAGAGCATCAAAAGCCTTACAAGTTTTGAGCTCTACTAATGAGAGTTCCATTGCTACAATAACTCTCAAACCTATAAGGTCCCAACAAGCTTAAAAGTGGTTTGAAGGGCACTACACCCTGTACAATCTGTAAGCTTTGCTTTGAACTGTTGTGATGCTACACCAACCACTCAACCCCACAAAAGGTGTTGATAAGCTTAGAATGTGATACTCTTTCTTTTTGGTACTAGGATGGGTTTAGAACCAAATCAACCAAGTTTTTAGGCTTCTAGGGCTAGAAATAGTCATTTCGCTAGTTTTTAGTCAAATCTAGTTAGGGTTTAAGGCTATTTAGGGCCATGCATAGTTATCCCCCCTTAACCATGATGGGTTGCATTGATCTAGTGTGGATGAGGGGGCCTGGTATGTTTCAAGATCAAAAACGAGGTCAAACAAGTGAAAACTCAAGGCTGTGAGGTTATAGGCTTTGCTAGTGTAGGCTTTTGGTCTCTAGGGGTGCTGATTTGCTACCAAAAGTTGAAAGGTAGCTCATCCACACTAGATACACACTTCCTAGCATGGATAGATAAAAAATGTCATATCTAGGCCAATTTAATAGCAAATCAAGCATGCATGTTAGCTCCCATGGTTGCCAATGTTAAGGGCTTGGGTTTGAGGTTAAAATTTAGTAGTTTTGAGGAATTCTAAGTGTACTTTGAGGTTACCCCTCTAGATCCATGCTAGATCCATGTTGACCTATGTGGAGTATCTAAAGGGATTAACTATTTGTAGTTTTTTTTAGTTTTGTAAAGTCTAAGGGCTCTTAGAGATGCTAATAGGGTTCTAAGGTGCATGCAAGGCCATCTGGTGTCATTTTGAGGTGTTTATGAGCCTCCCAAGGAACACTCCCTTAACATCCACAATAGCTCCATGCTAGATAGTGTGAATAAAGGGGGTCACCAACATGGGAGTAATAGTGATCATGAAATAGAGTGGATTTTTATGAAGTTTTGACTACTAGGGTCTCTGAGAGGGTAAGGAAGATAACACATGTCAATTTTAGTGTAAATCGTAAGAGTTTTGATCATAGCCCCTTCATCCACACTAGATCCATGCTAGGTAGCATGGATGAGGTCCTCTTGTAGCATGGCTCAACTTGGATTCAAGTTTTTGTTCACTTTTGATAAGATTTGATATGGCTTCAAAGCTACCAAGTCTTCCAAGGTTTAGGGTCAATATTTGATGTTAAAATCCACTATTTGGAAGGCTCCTTGATGCATCATGTAGTCATCCCCCCTTTATCCACATTAGGTAGTGTGGGCCCATCATGGATGAGAGGGGGATGATAGCTTTTAACATTTCTGATCAATATTGTGACATCTGAAGTCTTTGAAATGCTCCAACAAGGTTGTAAGGTCATTAGGGTAAGTTTTAAGATTATTTTTGGCTACAAAATAGATTTTTTTGTATACCCCTAGGGCACCCATGTTGCACCCACACTGGGCAACATGGATGGATGGTTCACTAGCATGGACAAGGTTTTATATGTAAAACTTAGCTCAAATCTTGGTAAGTATTAACTACCAAAGACCATAGCAAGGTATCAAGGATATTGAAGTACATTTTATAGTTGTTTAAGGTTGTGAAAAGTGATTTATGGCATACCCCTAGGGCATCCACGCTGGATCCACACTGGGTAGTGTGGATGGAGGTTTCACCAAGATGAGAAAAGTGTTTAGATGTAAAACCTAAGTTATTTTTGACTAATCTATGTTATTAGAAATTGATACAGGATGTTAGAGTCAAAATATGTTAACTGGGTGGTCGATTTTAGCAATTGAAGGTCACCCCCATCCATCCACATTGGGCAACATGGATGGAGCCCCCCCTTAATGTAGATCAACCAAATTTGAAAGTTTTTGGTAATTTTGACTAGTTTTGCCAAGGTCTCAGGGTTACCGAGGATGGTCAGAGAGGTTTAAGGCTATGTGGGATCCACCCAAGGGTCAAATTAGGGCTTGGTGAGTACCAAAGGGTGGGCATGGATGTTATCTCCCTTTGGAAATGCTAGATCCACACTAGGCAATGTTACCCTAGTGTGGATGCCTAAAGTGGCAAGCTTTATCGAGGTCTTACCCCATTCTGGAGTCTTAGGTTCATGTATGTTGATGGTAGCTACCAAAAATGGCAAGGAGATCAATGTGGAAGCATTGTAGATCAAAGGGGGCTAGCACCCATGCTCGATCCATGCTGCCCATTGTATATATAGGGGGAAATAAGGTGAAACATGTTTTGGATGTTCTAAGGGGTCAAAACCCTAACATTTGTGAGGTTTCCAAGCTTGTAACACCATTCATGGGAGGCATATGATGGAAACCACACCAAGAAATTAAAATTTTTGAAAGTTGCTACTATCTCCCACCACTCCTAGCATTGAAAAGACCTTCCCCCTTTTGCACTTTAGTGCACCATGAATTTCAATGCATAAAATTGTCAACAAAGTATGGAAGAAGGCATTTAGGTTTTGGATATGGGTTTTATGTCAAATTTTGCAAAAATCACAACTTTCATTCCATCACACAACACATTGGAGCAAAGATTTGGTAGAGGTTTTTGCTTCAAAGAACTTCTCATTTTCAATGTGGGTGCTACAGATCTCCTCTCAAGTAGTGTTCAAGCTTTCATCCTCCCAATCTTCAAACTTCTCCAACGTAGATTACTAAAACCATGAAGAAAAGAGGTGGAAAAAGTAATAATCCAGTGATTGAAGAGGTGGATGCAATAGCCCAAGGTACCTCCAACCTACCAAATCTTTTTTTCATTCAGAGTTCACATGCTACAATCCCAAGGTAGGCCATTGCTAGCCATTTTGTTTATTTCATAGCCATTTTTTAAATGCTTTTTCTAGTTTGGTATAGGGTCTTTTTTTTCAGATCTAGGACATTGTGTGTGCTAAAAATAAAATTTTAAAAAATCATATTCCCTATTTTTATGTTTTTTACGTGGATCTATAGTTTTTTGATTATTTAGGCTTTGTTTAATTAGGTTGTACTATTTTGAATCAATTTTTTACTAGTTTTGGTAAAAAGCAAGCATAATTTTGAAAGCTTTTGTTAATAAATCAGTTATGCATCATTAAAATTTATGGTTTTTTTAGTTTGTAGTGCTATATTTAAGGTTTTTGTTAGTTGTGATGTTGTTCAAATCAAAGTTATAATGAGGGAGATGTAGTCATTTTGGTTATGTTTCATGCTTGATGTTTGTGCCGTTTTCAAATTTTTATAAAAGTTTACAAATTTTTTCTTAAGAAACAATATGGGTGTTGAATTTTCAAAGATTATGAGTGTGTAGGAATAAATTTAAGCTTTCAAATGGTGGTGCAATCACTCTATTTGAAGTTAAAAAAATGGTGAAGTTTTTACCAACCCTGCGTGAAAGAAGGTTTCTAGTGATGGCTACAATCATGTTAGTTTGATGATGTTTTATGCAAAGATGGCTATGGATTTTGGCTTTTTCTAATTACAACTACAAATTTTATGATTTTAGGATTCCTTTAGTGGTGGAATCACTAAAATCAGGGTTAAAATAGATTTTTTAATGAATTTTTCATCAGGGTTATGTAAATTAGGCTTTGTTATGGCTATATTGGTTTTACCCCTTGGAGATGGACAGTGTTGACATACATAGAAATTTTTTGTCAATGTCTAATACTCTTGGAGATGCATAAAAATATTAGTAGTTTTCTAAATTTGATTTCAATGTTACTAAAATTTTTTACTATTTTTAGTAAGTATCCTCCTATGGTCGTTTTCTAGGTTTTGGAGGCTTTTCTATGTAAATGTTATTTTAAACTAAGGCATAATTTTGGTCATGAAATTTTAGCTACAATGTATAAAGGCTATAAAGGCTGCAACAATGTTGATGTTGAAGTTCTAAATGAATTTTAGCAAACACCTTATAGTTTTTTATAGCAACTAATTTTGCCCCTAACTAGGATGTTTGGTAAAACTAGTTAACAAATTCTAAGTGTTGAAACATGATCCTAATGGTGCTTTGATTTTTCATGGAAGGCCTTACTAAAGACCATATTAATTTTGGTTGAGTTGGTACACATCTTATGCTATATCAACCAATCTAAGATGAAAACCCCCTTCCTAGACTTGGTTTTGGAATAGGGCTTACTATGGTTCTAACTAGGGGCAAGGGAATTCTTTGCCTGCATCCTATAGAACTTTAGTTGGATGCTATAGTCACACTTGTTTGTAGATGTGACAAGGGTTATAGTGGAGACCTTACTTGCCTAGGTCTGTGAGACTAATCATCAGGTTCATAACTAACGATCCTAAAACCTAAGTAGTAGGAGAGTTGACAAAGACTAGGAACATCATCGACACACATTACTTGTTGGAGATCTAGAGCACGACAAAGTATTCTTAGTATAATGTTGATAATACTTGATGGTGGCACATGGAATCCACATGCTATTCTAGAACCTCCCTAGCACCATGTACCAACTATAGGGGTAAGCATGGTTATTATAGTTTTCTAATATTTTTGGCTTTACTAGTTTAGTCAGCTTTCTTAACTTGTCAGTTTTATGCACATCTTGTAGGTACAAGGTTAATGAACAAGGTTTTATTAGGAATGATCAAACATTGATGGTGGCCTAAACCACCTTAAGTGTATTTACCAAAGACCCTAAGATTAGAACTATTGTAAATGAGTAGTTAAAAGCGAATTATGATAAATACATTAATATGTTTAACCTTGTTTCCAAGAAGTGTGTAGCTATCAAAACATCACATAGCTAGTGAGTGGTCCCCAATAACATTAGGGAGAAGGGTGTTGCTACTAGGACCCCCACATGAGCTTTGTTGAATAAGAAGAAGAAAGGTGAGAATAAGAATGGTTTATTATGCTATGTCTAATGTTGTTACAACTACATTTTGGTTTTGCTATGTGTGCCTATGTTGATGCTAAGCATTTGTTGTTGTCCTACAAGAACTTCCACTTCCTCCAACATCACCTTATCCATTTCAGGATGCCTTGAGGTTACCCTCATCCTAAATTTTAGTGAGGTGAGGCCAAGAAATAAGTAGTTGAGGAGATAGGCACCTAGGAACATCTAAGCAAACATTGAACATGTAGGATTGCTTAATGCTTTCATGGCACCTATCCCCTCCATCCCTTCTGCAAAGATGATGAACATCATTAACTCCTTCAATGTAGAAGCCAATCAATTTAGCACTACAGTATGAGGCCAAATAATCACCATTCTTGTTAATGATGAGATCTTCTATGACTTGTTTGGTGTTCTTGCTGATGGGATAAATGTTGCCACCAAACCAATGATGGAGGCTAACTATTGTGAGGAAGTTGAGAAGTGGTCTAGTGCTAGTAAGGGCCACTCTGGACTTGCCTTATATGGCTTCATGAATCCTAAAGCAAAGGAATATTATCCTTTGCTTCAATCTTGTGCTTTTCCTAGAAGGTGAATCTTGTGCTTCATGAATCTTGTTACAAAAGAAGGTGATTAATATTTCACAGGGATGGACCTTTAAGAAGGTCCTAATGGAGGATATGTATTTTAACTAGGCTACTTCCTTGGCTTTAGGAATTTGAGAGGAGCTCCTTAAACTCTATGAAGATACCTCTACCATAATCCACATGCATTATGCATTTTTTGTAGTCTATTTGAAGAGGTTTGTAGATTTTCTAGTGGTAAGGAGAGGTGGATGTTTTGGGGCACAAGACCCCAACCAACTCTCTAGGCCTTCGATAAAGCATATGTATCCCACTATGCATGTCCAAAATCCACTAGAGGAGATGGATGACTCGATGTCTATTACCATCAAGGATTTTGATGGTAGGCGATGTGCTTCCCTTGATAGCATGGGAAAGGAGCCCCTCATAGTCCCATTGAATGTCAAGAGGGCCTTAGAGTTATGCTTTGAGGCTGATGGGGAAACTAGGATGAAATTGAAATGACCCATGGAGGAAGCACCACTAGCATTGGAGTCACCCATCATCAAGAAGCTCAAGCTAACGCTCAACTGATCACATCAGGCAACTACCAGTAAGTTCGACTATGTTTTAGTGTTTAGTTATACTATGTTCTATGTTTTATGGCTATGCATGTTAAACTTTTTTTATAGGTAGTGATGGTATCTAAGCATCAAGACATGGTAGCCTAAGCTACTGCTGAGGAGGAAGAACAAAGGCATGCAGTTGCCATAGTGAAGGAGGCACAAAGACATGCCACTATCACAACGATGGAGAAACAAAGGTGTGCAGAGGAGGCACTCTTACAATAACATGAGGTTGAAGGGTTAGCCAACATTGTTTTAGATGACCTGGATGCCTTATTCAATGAGCCATTGCTAGATGCATCCCTCATCATTATCCCTAAGAATGAAGAGGAGGAGCTAGGTATGCACACATCTTAATTCTACTTGTCATATCATATGGTTTTATGTTTGGTTTCGTTCTAACTGTTTAATGATTATTATGCTTATTGTAGTTCCTAAGCCATAAGCAAAGGCCTCTACACCTAAGTTTCATGTGAAACCATGGGTAGATGTTCTAGATAACATGGATTTCATGCATGGAGTGGCTAAGGACATCATCGATTGATTGCAACAAGTTGCATCCTAGATTGGTAAGAACTATGTTTTATTTTCCTTAGTTGTTTTGATATGAGTTGTATCTATGTTATAGTTATCTTAGGTTTTATATTGTGCTTATGGTTATATGTATGGTCATGATTTGTTTGCAGTGCCATCAGTTTCGTGGGACCCAAATTGCAACATGGAGTTTAATTCCTTGCCAAAGCTTCCCTCTAACACTCAAAATGTCCCCCTAAAGTTATACGAAACTACCACTAATCTTTTAGTTTCATGTGCAAAAACTTCATGGGAGTTTCAAAGGTCCAACAAATCCCTATGGGAGTAAGTTGTGGCCTTGAGGAAGAAGACCAAATGGTAAGCTGAGATGATCAGGGATCTTCAAGATCACAAGATCTTTGTGGAAGCTGAAGTGGCTAACTCAAATAGCCTACAAATCAAAGAGATCACATGGGTATGATATTGGAACATGATCCATGAAAAGGTGGCACTTTCTAGGGAGATGGTAGAGCAACGGATGTAGATGAATCTCATCTCCCAAAAAGCCAAGGACTATAAGGACTATTATGTGTGGGTCCTAGAGTGGGACAAGACACAAAAGGATCATAAGAGAAAGTACAAGGCTGATTGGGAGACATATCTTAAGTGGCTTAAGAAGGAGACTATGGAACCATAAATGAGAGAGTTATTCATCCAAGGGATTTAGGTTGAGAGTGCCTACCAACTCTTTGAAAGAACTTTCACAGTGGCCAAATCTCCTACTCCTAAGATCTCCACAATCATGGGTGAGACTTCTATGGCTACAGTGTCATGGGACCTACCTAATTAGACTGGAGTGGACCCAACAAATACCTTCACAAGTTTTAATCTTGGGACTAGGCTAACATGACACAAGATCAAATTCTCCATTGTTTGGAGGCTAGTCTTCAACATCTTTCCTAGGAGGCTATTGAGCTAGATTTCCCATAGGTTTTATGGCCTGTTTTTAGTTTTATCATTTTTGTTTTGTTTAAGGTATCCATTTTATTGTTTGATTACTAATTGGTTTCATGTTATTATGTCACAGGAACTAGATGATGTTGGTAGCCCCAGCAGTGATGGCAATGATGATGATCTTCCACCTCCTCTTCCAAATGCCCCATAGTGCTACTAAATGCTTGTTGTAACAAATTTTGTTATTGTTTCATTTTTATTTAGATGGATATTGTATGGCCAATGTTGGTCCATGTTTCAATTGTAGATGGTTTATAGTTATTTATTGTTTCAACATTTGTGCCACATAGTGTGACTATGGCTATGTATGTTTAAATGTTGTAAATTTTAAGTTTAGATTTTAGTTTTGGCTATATATGTTATTGATGGCTTTACTATTTTAAGGTCTTAAGGTTATAAACATTGTAAATGACCATGTTGTAGATGGCTATGTTGGCTATACCATTGAAAACAACTATAAAGTTGTAGTTTAAGAATGCATATACATTATAATATTGTTTGCCAATTTAAGGCCATGACGGGCCATGGGATACTTGCTAGTTTTAGGCCATGGTGGACCATGCATTTGATGTTGCCATTTTTAGGCCATGGTGGGCTCAAGTTATAAGGAAAGATATATTTTTATTTACTTTATATTTTAACGTTTTTATGGTTTTTCTGGTTTTATAATTTTTATGAGGTTTTTTTTTTTTGTAATTTATATTGTGCTAAAAAGGGAAAACAAAGAAAGAAATAGGCTTTGATAAATAAAAATGCAAACTAGAGTATATGCTAAATAGGCTTTGATAAATAGGCTATATGTAGAAAAAGATTAAAATAAAGCAAATAACAAGGTGTAAACAGGCAATAAGAAGATCTATGCTAACTGGCTATAAATATATATGGTTCCAATGTCATAAGGGCATAGGGTGAAAAGATTAGGGGTGTACATTACTTGTGTAAATGCTTCCTAATCTTTGAGAGATTAAGAAATGTGTATGGCCAATTTTATACTAGTTTTTGTTCCTTATTCAGGTCATTGGCAATGTTGAAGGGGAGCTCTTCCCATAGCATGTCTCATGATCCATTATTATCATTTTCAGCTTCCTCAACTCCCTTGGGTTTCTTAGCTTTGTGACACTTCAGAGCCCTGCTCTATGTCTATGTTGTTAATAGCTAGGGGAACCATGTTATCACCATGAATGATGATTTTACCTCCCTTGTAAGGAAGATGAATTTCTTGGTGGATTGGTAAGGATACAGCTCATAGTTGAGCCAACCAATGCCTATCAAAGATAAGGTTGAACTTTTGTGTTTCCTCTACCATCAAGGAATTTGAAGTTATGGGGAATTGCTCCTTTACCACAAACTCCAAAGAGATGGATCACTTAATAGCAACCTATGATCTATTAAAGAACTTGAGAGCTAATTTCATTGTGTGTTGTAGTTACTCTAGGTAAGCCTAAATGTTCAACTATGGTGGATGGAATGACCTTCGTAGCAGCCCCATCATCTACATGCACCCGATGCATCTTGTCTTACCTAACCTAGATTGTGATGAAGAGAGAAGCCTTGGTTACTTTTCCATTCTAGGAATTAGCTTGGATTTTGTTGTTGCAAAACACTAGCAATGTTGACTTCATCTTCTTGGTGAAGAAGGCACCATCACTGCATGGATGGATTCTTTGTCAACAGGAATATTCTCACTAACGGAAATAGAAGTTAACATCTTGACCAAGCTTAGGGTTGTGTTTTCTACTAACGGAAATGGAAGTTAATAGGAATATTCTCACTAACATCTGTAGAGAAATTCATAATCAAGTCATACAAGCTTAGGGTTGTGTTTTCTACTTAAGAAACTGTTTGACTTATGTCATCGCACTTAGAAATTTTTTGTCATTAGCCATGGGCTTGTTGTCCTGATTGTGCTTAACCTCCTCCATGCATTCCAAAATGTGAATCTCATTTTTATGTTGTTATGGATTTTCCTCTCTTCCTCTCCCTTGGCTCTTAGTTTCCTCCTGTGGTTTGCTTGTCAAAGTAGCTTGGGTTACAGAGGTCATGGGTACTAAAAATATGAGAGTTGACTTTGGTGGATCCACTTCCTTCTGTCCCTCAGCCTACTTGTCATCCTTGTTGTTGGGTTTTTGCTTAGGCTTTTTCCTTTGCTTGGTTGAGGTCTTTTTGTTATCATTGTTGGTTTGTGAGGAAGAGTTTGTAGCATTAGCTACCATGGGAGGTCACTGTTCAATGATAGGGGTAGGTTGGGTTATGTTGGCTTGGGGCTCCTTAGGGGGTGTCTATGATGGTATCCTCACAAAAAAGGGGGGGTCTTAAGCTAGTGGAAACTGAAGAACCCCATTCATCATGAGGGGGTATCCAAATCATAAATGGTTCCCTTACAGGCCTTCAATTTTCATTGATGTTGAACACTGATATAATGTATGCATTATTTTTGGTGTTCAATGGAACTTTATACACTTGCATCAACTAGTTCTACAATTAGGTAGGGTTAGAAGCATCTAGGACCAACTCTCCCTTATTTATCATCTTTTAGTGTAATGCAGAAGTCAATGTCACAACTAGGCAATTGATGATAGTGGCAAAAGTGGTCAAGCCTAATGTACTTAAGTACTTGAGGGTCATCCTTCATTGCTCAAGTAGGATCTTTGGCTATCTCACATAGCCTTTCATGCTTTTTAGAAGTAGCTTTAGGCATCTGCTTATATTGGATGCTCCCACTCTTTAACAGTTAATCTAAGGATTTGGATGAATTCAAAGGTAGCATAGTATATTTAGTCATGTCCTTTTGCTCAAAGTTGGGTCTATAGATGAAGTTGATGTAGTGGCCCCAGAGGTTGATGGCTAGTTATTTTGGTTGTTAGTATGGACCTTGGGTGGATTAGCTTTTGGCCCCTAGTTAGTCATTTTTGTCTCTTTGGCTGCTATTGCTACCACCACATTGTTCTATTTACCCCTCTTCTTGTCTCTTCATGTATGTTGGTTTTGGTATGCCATGTAGGCAAGGTCGTGGCTAACCTCCACAACATCCTCTATGTTCTTAGTCAAGGAGAATCCTTGACTAAGTGACTATAGATAAAGGTAATACAAATTGGACTTGATAAAATCATTAACCATCCCCTTGAATATAGCCACACTATAGGTTTCGATATCTTGTTAAGTAGACTGTCCCATCATTGGATGAGTTGCTGCATGAGCTAAAGTGATCCCTGCATGACCTTCATCAACTAGTTAAGCATGGTGTCAGGCTTTAAGTTATACTTGAAAAGGTTAATGAACTAAGATATGAGGTCTTCTAGAGAGGATATAGATCCTGTAGGTAAGGTGTGGTACTAGTCAAGCACTTTTCCTCTAAGGGACAGAGAATACCTATATGATTGTGTGTAGCCATGACTACAACAACAAGCACTTGGATTCAAAGTTTATAAGATGAGCATTGGGATCACCTTCACCATTGTATTTATGAATTTTAGGATAAGGACATGAGGAGGAAGTATTAAGGGTGGGACCATAGGGTTGATGGGATCATCTTGGTAAAAGTCCATGACCTTAATGATTTAATATGTAGAGGCCTTAAGCCTCTTCAACCCCTCTGTTAGGTCTTGTACCATCTAGAAATCTTGATCTAGGCAATAGGATGCTCCTGTCAGTTGTGGAATCTACACAAAATATTGTGGCATTTGTTGGGAGGCATGTGGCCTCATTATCACTTATGTCATGGAGGGGAGAGGTTGTGTTATTGTGATGATCAATGGACCAAACAAAGAGAATGAAATTTATGCTAGTATTTGTGGCATAAAAGGAATGAAGGGGGTGTGTGACCCCTAGGTTTCTTGAGGTTCCATGGTGGATCCCACCTAAGTGGGCAATGGATTGATGGTGGTGACCGCTACCGATGATGGTGGCACTGACCTAGGCTAGGTGGCGAATGGCATGAAAAAGTGGAATGTGATAGACTACAACACTGATTATGTGTGGTGTGTAGCTATGACTAGTATGGGCTTGAACATGGTCAAGTAAGAGAGGGTAGAGGACGATGGCATTTGTTCCATGGAGGAGATAAAGGGAGTGGAGGTAGGCACTATAACCTTTGGTTTTTCTTGTCGAAACAACCCACCTATGATGTTTTCATGTTTAGATTCCACCCTAAACTCATCATCCTCCTCCTCTTGGTACTCATCCAAGCTAACCTTCTCATCCTTTCCATCCATTTCAATTAATTGAGATAGGATGTGAGCATAGGTGTCAATAAGGGATCTCTAATCATACATGGAAGGAATAGACTCTTGCCCATCTCAGTGTATGAGCTCGTACTCTCTTTTCGCTTCTACTTCCATCCATGGAATTAGCATGCTAGCCTAGATTTTGGCACAAATTTAGTTGGAGTGATATTCATTTATCATTGTGAATCGAGGAATTTTCCCCCTAAGTCACAAGGATTGCCTACATTTAGCCATGACAGGATCTTTGGGGTCATAGACCCACATAGCTTGCTGGTCAGAGACATTATCAATAAAGTTAAAGGGTAAGATGGTTGATTTTCCAAACAACATGGTGAAAAAGTGCTAAAAATGGTTAAATGAAGTTATAAAATATTAGAAAGAGTGTAAATTCTAGCAAGAAAAATTCATAAATGGTGAAAAAAAAGGAAAAAAATGATTGAAAATGAGTTACTTGCTATAAATAGTAAGTGGTTGACAAAGGAAGGTATACCCCTTTACTAAAAATGGCAAAAATGGTAAACAATGAGTATCAAATTGCAACCACACTAAGCTAGCAACTACACCAATGCTAGGAGGGAAAATGGAAAAGAAGGAGGTAATATGGAAATGTCCCAAACCTATCTTGATAATGTTTGTGGGAGGGGGTTTACTTTTTTGGAATGTGGGATTTTACTACTAAAAAAGAAGTGGAAGTGGATTTCAACAAGGCTATCAACCTTGAGAAGAGAGAACTTTGGAAACAAAAGGGAAATGTTTTCAACAGTACATCAATGCTAGTTTTGGTTTTGAAATTCACAACAGGTGTTGTGAAAATCTAAAACCCAAACACCTGCAACTTCCATGTTGAGGCATTCATTGCAAGGGTATGAATGACAACATTGGTTGTTGTGAAGATTCAAAAGGTTTTTGCTGTAAAAATTAAATATTTTGAAAAAGCAAGCAATGTTGGCAATGGGGTGAATAGGTTTTGACATAGAAATTGGATGAAGGTCCTCCTAGCATAAAAAAAAATATTATGATTGAAAATCTCGGTTGCTCGAGAAACCGAGGAATTCAAAATGCACATAGCTTTTGACCTCAGATCTCTAGGGTTTCCATGTAAAAATAAGATTTGTGGTTCCCTAGACGATCTAGTAGATCACCCAGGGACTTGCAAGATGCAAGACAATGTGAAAAAATGTAAATTCTAAATACAAATCTAGAATGTAAATTGTGCCGAAATAAAAAACAAATCAAAGCTTGCACACAAATGAAACTGTAAAACTTTATTTCAACAAAAATAGAGAAGGTACAGAAGATGTGTACAAGATGACTTATTCCAATAATGGGGGTTTACTTGGGTGGGAGTTCAAAGTTTGTTGAAGCTTCTATGATCAACTCCACAATTTGGAGGTCCTACCACACTTGATGCTATCAAAACTTTGTTGCTCTCAAACTATATCTATTGTGTTGTTGATGTAGGAGGGTACGGAATATGAGGGATTTGAATTACCAAAGTATACAACACTCAAAGTTTGGATTCCCAGGTGCTTAGCATTGATACCACAATCTCACAAATCTCAAAGGGATATAACAGGTTATGGGGGTTTCACATTGGGGGATTTGAGAAGCTACGTGTATGCAAAATTACAAGAGCTCTTAAATGCCAAAAATGCCAAAAGAGTGGAACCTGTTCATGGTGTAGGGGCTTAGTTTATATAGAGTTTTTACCATAATTTTTACTACAAATTATGCTTAATTGATATTGCAAATTATAACTTGATTGCTATAAATTCTAGCTATGTGTGTGCAAATCAAGGGGGTTACTATATGGGGTAAGTGTTATGCCCCCATGATATAAAAGCCATTTTGTTTACTAAAAATAATAAATAGGAATTTCATCCATGTTGGATCTTTCCATCCACGTTGGGCCCTCCAACAATAATGTTGATGTGTAGGATTCCCACTGAAGTTGGTGCTATGTTGAGATCTTGGCCATGAAGTATCAACGCTAGGAGGATGAAGTATCAATGCCAAGGAGGTGATGTATCAATGTTGGGGGGTAAGGGTTATACCCTCCACATTGGGCATGAATGATGCCACACCTCTCCACACTGAGCATAAATGCTACTACACCCCTCCACATGGGGGGTAGGTGAGTTACACCCCGATGCAGATATCTCTAATGTAGAAAATTCTATACGCACCCCCCCCCCAAAAAATCCATCAAAATGCTAATTTTGGCATCCAAAAAAGCATTTTTAACCTCCTCCACCCCTCCCCCAAGCCCAAATATAAACATTATGTGATTTTTTTCACTTGGGGTACAAGGCTTTGACAACTTATGGGCATTTTTCAGCCTCAAAAGTATCAAGTATGTGAGAGTGAACCTCATGGATTACAATCTTCACATTTACAAAGAAGTTTTGCCTCAGGTTTCATGGAATGGGGTTACAAAGGTTACAACATGCAAATTTGGTGGTATTTTAGAGTTGGTAGGTTGTATTCTACAATTGAAATCCATGATCCAAGTATTCCCCAACTCCAATCGTCAAGAGCCTCCTGCTAGTTTTTGTTTAGATCTACAAATTTTGGGTGTTAATGGCATGTACAATGATGTTTGACCTTGGTGGCAATGGAAATACATGGAGAGTCTCTAGTCCTCAAGTAGATTCAAACTACTTTCTAGAAGTCTTACAAAATGCTAAAATGGATTTTAGGTGCTCAAGGTTGCTACAATGGTATGGCTGCAAAAATATTCTAGACGAATCAAGTATTCAAGTTTGGCTTTTATAGGCTTTGGAATTGCTAAATTAGACTACAAGTTTCTATCATGATTATTGATAGATTAATGCCATATGTAGGTGTTGCAAGACAAGGCCCATCAAAACCATATATGATAAGTTTTGGTACCCAAGGGCCATCAAAACCACACCAAATACTAAAAATAGTAAATAAAATTTTGTGACTATGCTGGATTTACCTCAACTATGCTAGCCTTGGAGAGCTACATTGGCATTGTTGGAATTGGCTGAGAAATGTGGTGACTACATTGGCCATGTGAATACTTCTAGGAATCCATGATGACTGTGTTGGCCATGCTACCACCACTAGAAACTATCATGAATATGTTGGCCATTGCTAAGAAAATGGAAAACTCAACAACTCCAACATTGGCCTTGTAGCTCCCACATTGAGTTTTGTGATAACTATGCTAAGAATTTTTGGGAAATAGAAAATCCAACACCACCAATGCTAGGTGTAGGTGACTTCAGCGTAGTTGAGGCTATACACCCACAAAATATCATGAAAATACCAAATTTGGTAGTCCCCAAGGCTTTTTTAGCCTTCCTAAGCCCTAGTATAGACATGACATTGCTTTTTCCACTTGGGAAGTAAGGCAGTAATAATATATGAGGTATTTTTCAATCCCAAAAAGTTAAAGTATGCAAGATTACAAATCATGGGCTACCAACCTTACATTTATAATAAAATCTTGCCTCAAGTTGGATGGTGAAGGTTAGAGGTTACAACATGCATTTTCTAGGTGGTGTTTCCCGCTAGCCAACTACTAGAGAACAAGAAGAAGAAGAAGCTCCACCACCACTATCACAAGACTACCAACCATTGATGAGCCATCTATGTCAAATCACAAACATAATTAGCTAGGGAATAAGGGAGGATGCCAATCTCTATAGGGTCAGAGAGAGCTCAGTTGGGGCCATAATTTCCACACACCCTATAAGCAACCAACTATCATTGCAAATAGGAGGAGAGGATGATTGGACACAATAGATTTCAAGGAATGTTGCATCATTCCAAGTGATGCTTAAAACTAGAGAAGGTGCCATGGTTGTGGTCATGTAGCATCAAGATGTAGTAGGAGTAGTAAAGGTCATCACTAACCACATCAAAGAATCATTTAATGTTCCTACAATACCATTAGCTGATATTTTTGAAGTAAAAGATGCTCAAATGCTCATCGGTACCTCAATGACTCCTATTGAGCAATAAGATGTTCTAGACAAACAGCTGAAGATGGGCCAAGTCATGCAGAATCTATTTGATATCCCCAGTGATATCACTATAGTGCACTTTGATCTAATTACCACAAAGAAAAAGTTGGTTATGGTTGAAACAATGGCAAAACATGCAAAGAATGAGATGCAAAGGTGATAGGAGGAATTAGAAACTCTAAGAGCCAAGAGAAGAGACCCTACACAGTTTGTAGTCCCTAACCAACTCAAACAATTTAAAACATTTTAGGTAAGGTAACTCATTGCCCACAACATTAAGGATGAGATGAAGAGGAAAAAGGCAATGTGGAATACCTCAGGTGCAGAAGCACAAACCTATGCACATTCTAGAGCCTTCACAACATTGGAAGAGAAGAATAAAAAGCTCATTATTAACAATGCAAGGTTAACTAATGTTGAAAAGAAAAAAAGGATGTTCTCAAGGAAAGCATCCATCAACTGCAAGAAAAACTTCTCAAAGTTAACCAAGATATTAGTAAATCAGCCAGAGAAAATATAATCTTGTCTATGGAAGTCCATGCAATTCATCAAAAGTCTATAATTGAAATAAGCACATAGCAAAATGAGGCCAAAATACATGAAAAGCTCAAGGAACACTTCAGAGACTAGATAGACATGTATAATTAGATCAATGAGAAAGAAATCTATATGATGAAGGCCAAAATTACTTCACTCTTTGCTAAAAATCCAAAGTGCCAATCTATCTTGGATAGCCTTGCTCATGTCCATCAAGCTAAAGTGAAGAATAAGGATCTACATATAGAGGATTTAACAAAGTACATGGGATTAGTAAACCTTTGGTATGCTAATATGACCATGTTAACAACAAGCAGACTAAGAAATGAGCATAAACAGTAGGTAGCGGTCATGCATGCATTGTATGAGAAGGAGTTTGTTGATTGAAAAGATGCTCTATAGAAACTACATGTCTCAAACTTCAAGCTTGATATTGTGAAAGCTAGATACCAAGATTAGAAGGATTTAGCAACAAATTTAGCACATAGAATGTTTGACTATCAAGAACTTAGAAAGGTAGCCAAAGCTTTTTAGGAGGAGAGGCAAAAATTTGCAACATGGTATGTAAAGGCCAAAAAAATGTTTCCACATCTACCATTCCCATGATATGTGCTAGCTCCATCAAACATTGCTCAACAAGCATGGATGGTACATGACCTAAGGAGAGAGGAGGAAAAGCTTCAAGCATTCCTAAACTATTATCAATTCCAAAAGCCTAATGATAAAGGGAAGAAGCCAATGGAAGAACCTCCACCGCTGGGAACATGAGGCTACATCGAGCTACTTTAAGTTTTGTTTTGTTTTATTTTATTTCATCATGTTATTATGTCATTTTGTAAATACACCAATGCATAATTTATAGAGTCATGTAAGTAGTCAATCATGTTAATTCAAGTCTACCTTATAATTTTGTAAGGGATTCTATCCTCATTTTGTTTTAACATGAGGATGAATTTCCAGTCAGTTGTGGGGGTATGATAAAACCAAATTTTTTCTCAATGTGATATTGTAACTATGATATCATATTAATCATATTATAGTTATGATGGCATAGTTCATTCTACATCATCATTTATGCAATGTCTCAAGATCTATGCAACCCTATAAATACCAACACTTGGATGCACTATTGACAACTTTTCATTCTAACCCTTAGCCAAATTCTTGCAGTTTCGTTTTGTAGTTAGTGATAGAGTGAATGCCTACAATGTGGTGTTGAGTAGTTGTATAGTGTCTTTATTCAAGTAAATTGTACTTGGACATAGTTTATAACTAGTAATAAAGATCAAGATTGCTTTTTATCATTATAGCATTCACTTAGTTTTCTATATGTTTACTTAGAATAATTTTCTTGTTTTTCTAGTTAATCATTTACAATTCAAACACTTTATTTTACATGTTATTAGTAAGAAATATGGATATGACTAGTTTTGAGCACTAAGTGTAGTTATCTAATAACCCAGTGGTGGCATTGCTTGATTCGCTTAGTAGTAATACCACTTGGGAATCCCAATGATAACTACATGAGTCTAAGGCATGAATGGTAGGCCAGGACTAGATATCCATTACATTAGGCTAAGATAAATTTATGTTTTCCTAGTTAACTAGACTTATAATTTTATCTAATCATGTTTACCTTTAGGAGCATTAAGATCCTTACAACATCAACCAATCATATGCCTCATCAAGAGTTAAACCATACATTAGAACTTCACTAACTTGAAGTGGGAAGACAATGATCTCAAACTTAACATCAATTACTAGCATAATTACATTATCCATCCATGAATAATGATTTGGTCATGCACAAACACTTCTAACTTGTATGGTAGAGTGTTGGAATACCTCCATTGCTCATCAATAATATTATAATATAAATTTTCATATAAAAATAAGCTCAAACTGAAAAAATTTGGCAGATTCTTGGCTTAATGATCAAAATTATGGAAGAACAACAAAAAACTAGTAAGTAAAAAGAAAGAATAGAAAATCTGCAATGAAACAAGATAGCCACATAAAAAGGAAAGTAAAGTAAGTTTTCTTATCCTATTGACAAGGCTTCTAGAATCTCTTTATTGTCTTCCTTTTTCATCCAATGCTCAAAATTAGTTTTTTCTTTACTTAAATCCAACACAATAGAAATTTTTCACAACCCAAAATGAGACATATGAAAGGCCATAATCTATTTATAACTAGAAGAATCACATGTAGTATGATATGTGGGCTTGCTATGTGTTTAGAAATAGAAGAAACATGGCTAAAATCATCTTGGAAATAAACATAGTGAAAAATGGTTTCTATTTGAAACAGAAAGCAAAAAACCTAAATACATAGGCAAGCTGGTAGAAAATAGAAATGAGGTGGTGAAAGAAATATATATTAAATATCTTTTATATAAGAATATAAGCTTATATGCTTTCTTTACCTTTTTTTTACTTTGAAACCACCTTTCACATGACCAACTTACTTTTAATTTTAATTTTTAATAATTTTTTTAACTATTTACATTTTCACAAGTCCATTTTCTATTTTTTCCTCTTAACTAAAACCCTCTATGTTTAGGCATGTGTGGTAGCTACATATGGACTCCAAATCAAATTTTGTTTAAACCTATGAAATTATTATCAAGTACACTATATGACCCTATGCTAAAATCGTATATGAGCTTTACCTATCATAGTTGTCTAGTTCAAATGCTTAAACTTTTATGGTATTTTTAGCAAACTAGAAATGTAATATCTCAAAAACCATGACTCTAATTTTAGTGAGCCAAGAGTTAAAACTAATGTTTTTAAATGTTCTAGACACATTGGTAAGGTTAAATTCTAGGTATAATATCATCCTAAGGTACTTCCTTAATGAAACTAATTTATGAAATATTTAATTTTAATTAAAAATAAACTCTAGAATCTAGTTTAATGACAAAAATTAAAAAGGGATATGATCTATGTAGGGTTAGAATCCAAAATTGCTTCATGAATAAAGTATTATATAATCACATGTGCATAATAATAGCATAACTGAATGTGCATAAAAAATAAAATATGCATAGCCAAATGCTTGTGAAGATATGATAATTGACAGAAAGAAAAACTTCCCAGGGTAATTAAATTTCAACATTTCGTCATAAAATATATAGTAGATCTATAACTAAGTTTCAATAGTAGTAAAACAAAGGATACAAAACCTTAACAAATAACCTAGCAAAAAGATTGCATTCAGTTATATAGAAAACTAACAACAATAATAAAATTAATAGTAATACTAGTAACGATAGTAATATGATCTTATGATTTAACTAAGAAAATTTGAGCTAATCTATGGAAATGCATCTAACAGCATTTAAGAATTAATTATATGCATTAAATTGAATAACTAAACCTTTGGAAATTCTTGGGTTATGACAACATAGATGGAAAAGAGAAAAAATTACTTTAAAATAAGAATAAGCTTAAATTAGTAAAATGAATGCAAATTAACTATATTCTACCATATGATTGCATCTAATATTACAAACTAGTTGGACAAGAACAAGTTTACAAGATTTAAGTATTTAAGCAAGTTGATATAAAAGAATTTCATAAGAAAGAAAATGTAAATTCATTCCTAATAACAAAATTGAGATAGAAAATGTAAATTCATTCCTAATAACAAAATTGAGATGGAAAATAAATTCCAACTTTCTTGATATTTTACTAAAATGCCTCTTCAAAAAATCAATGGAAAATAGTCACTTACAATCTTTTCAACTTTCTACTTTAGTCTTAGCTTGAATCATTACATTAAAGATACTTTTAAATGAATTGCAATATTTTGCCCAATACATGCCTAGGGTATTTTACTAGGTATAATGATAAATTGTAATTTCAATTTTAATAATATTAATAATATTATTACAACTAATAATGACTTATATTAAACTCTTTGCAATTCACTTTATATGATACTTCAAATTATATAAGTTGATATACACTTTTTAAAGATAAGTATAGATGTATGTTTATAATTGAATTATCCTTATTTTTTTGTCTTTGAATGGAAGATGTTACAAGAATTTAGTTGTAACTAAGTCATAATTTTATGGATTTTCATAGAATCTTTTTCATATTAAGTTTCTAATACCTCAACAATGAGGTGTTAGCCTAGTGTTAAGACTCTTTATTTGAAAGCTTTAAGTCATGGTTAAATTCTAGTGGGCAATGCTGAGTTATAAAGTTCTAATTCAATTATAAGTATTGGGATATATCTATATTATAATTATTTTGGGGCTCCAACATACCCCACACTACCTTGCATAACCCCTCACAACCCTCCCTACCTCTCCAAAATCAAATTGCTACTCCCTCATCATGAGAAGATGGAATATAATACTTAACCTTTTATTCATCCATAATTCTTATAATGTATCATGCTAGCTATTTATCTTGGGATGTATCTATAGTCACATTATTTTGGATTCCAAGCCCCGTTTCCCTCTACTAAAATACACTTAATATTTTAACTTGGTAACATTTATTAGGAAAAGTAAAGGTGATAAAAACAATCTCCCTTTGATTCCACAATCAAAGCTCTCTCAAGTACAAAGATCCATCACCACTTACAATTAAATAACAAAAGGAAAATAGAACTTTATTATTTCTCAAAGGAAATGAATACAAATGCATAAATGCAAGTAACATACTCCTAAGGATAAATAATCAACCAATCAAATCCTCATTCCACTCTCACAATACAAATATAACCATTAAGAAGTTGATCTATCAATCAATTGCTCAAGATAAATGCTTTAATTTTTTTCTCAAGCTCTCTTTATGCTAATTAGTGTTAGACACCTTCCTTTAGGTCACTTTCATCCCTTTATAACATCTTAAATGATTGTTGGTCTTTTAAATTTTGTGTACTTTTTCAAAAATCAATTTTTTCTAGACTACGAGTATGTGTAGCTCATAGCCACATTGTAGAAACCATCCTACAACTAGAATGTGACTCAAATCCCTTTACATGGTAGCATCTAATTATTTTCTATCTATGTTTCTCTATTGCAACTTGTTGTGACCCAAATTCCCAAGATTGTAATCTCCTTTAACTTGTAAGTACTTACAACTCACTAAAGAACGTTAGAAATTATAAAATTAACCTCGTATTATAAATTGCAATAAGCTACAACTCATAGAAATAGACTATGACTAGTTACCACTTGCAGTGAGGCTGTAGTTGCCTACCCAACAATAGAAAAAGACATAAAAAACTTCAACAATATTCCAAATCACAAATACACCTATCCTACTACTCCTAGGACATAGTGAGGATGATAATTACCTCAAAGAGTGGGTTGATGCTATCATAGAAAGGTGCTAGAATTTGAAACATGTTTTAAAAATATTTACCTCCAAGATATATAGTTATAATTTTTTAGGACAAGGTGATTTAATATTCTAAGAATAATGCATCTAGGCTAACATGCTTAGGGTGCTAGGTCCAAGTACTAAACTCAGTACCTTTGGATGTAAAGCAATGCAAGCTAACTAGTAGATTAAATGTAGTTTGTAGCAATAAATTTGGAGTTCCATTCTCTAGTCCCATATTAAAACAAGAAGAAAATATTTGAAGAGATATAAATATTATATGAGAAAATTTAAGAATCCCAATACATATAATTTGATTACAACTTAAAAAATCTAGGTAGAAGTAATAATACATAAATAAGAATGACTCTTTTAAATAGAGAACTATAAGTCTGTTGTTAGAATGTACACATAAAAAACATGGAAAGATAGAATAAAACAAACTAAATTAGTATTATGCTACATGTAGGAATCTTACTAGGTGATTGAAGATCATTGTCCTATATATGTAGTTAGAGTAGCCTATCAATCTTAAATAGTGTAATATCAAAGTATATTAAGTATGCACAATTAAGGAAATAATAAAGACACATGATAATTCAAATAAAAATGCCACTATAACTAAGATTTGTTAAGTTGCATAATAACTTGACTAAACTAATTTACCGAGATAAGAAAAATCTTAAATATATATGTGATTTATCTAAGAATGCATAATGGAGATAAGAAGAGATATAAAAGATAATATTGTGTTATTGAAACATGCTTAGATAAACTAGACATGAAAGTCTTCTTGTATAAAAATGCACATATATATGTTGAACTTAAAAGGTGAAATGCTACATATATGAGTTGATGTTGAAAAGTAATTTATGAGAGTATCAATACCAATCCTGAAGAGATTGTTATGCATATTCTAATTAACTATAATTAAGAGACAAGATGGATACATCAACAGATACATCATACTAAAAGCATTAAGAATTTTTTGTAGCAAAGTAAAGATGGACATAAACTCAGAGATGTACATATATGCTTACTAGGAAATAACGTGACACACCCATAGGAAAGAAAGATCCAAGAAAACAAAATGCCCAAGAAGATGGATGAAGAAAAGTAGTGAATGAGGCTAAGAATTTTGAAGAATCCACTAAAGTAAGTTTGGTTCATAAAAAGCCAAATGATTAATAATATCATTTGTAGAGAAGATAAAGTAATAAAGACATCTAGCTAAAAGAGTGGAAAATGCATCAAGGTGAAGAAATCAAAATAGATAAATCTTCATAGCATTAATTTATGACTATAGAAGAACACTACAAAGGTGTATGATCCCTAACCATCATCAACATCATCCTAGCCTTGTCTCAATAAAATGGAGTCAACTACATGAGCTCTTTTTCACCATTTGTAAGAGCCATAACTAAGGACAAAAATTAAGGGTCTCTAGCCATTTTTATAAGAAGAGAAAATTTTAGCTGTCTTTCAATCATGTTGGAAAAATTTTAATACTTTTATTTTAATGTAAATAAGAAAGTGTAATGAAAACTAATGATAATAATCAGATTTAAAGGGTTGAAGTATAAAATCAATATATTATTTGAATCATTATAATATCCTTGTAGATCTAACAAAAAATGGGAGTAAGAGTATAATAAGTGCTACCTTACCATGTCACTTGAAAAACATGTTACCCATCCCTAAAGCTAGTCCTCTAGTAAGGTTGACACAATTAAAAATAAAATCCATGCACAAAATAAATTTGTAGGGGTCTCATTGGAAAGAAATGTTACCTTTGCCTGAAGGTAGGTGGCTTCTCAGGAATCTAACAAGAATATACTAATAAAAAATGTAATAAATAAACTCCTCCCTTGGACAATACACCAAGTGGTAATACTCCTTGAAACAGTGGTAGTCTTATGGTTGTAACTCTTAGAGATGAAACAATGCGATGTCACTAGAAAGTGGTTCGGACTTGGTTTGAATCTTGGAAAAAAGGTTTAATGATCACTTTAACCATCAATAACACACAAGGATTCATTATGCTTATGTTAAGATACCTCACATCCTAATTTCTGTAATCCCTTCTAAAGTCTATCTCATCTCACTATATAGTTAATAATAATGTGTGGTTTTGTATAATATAGCGATATTTTTCCAATTCAGTGATACTAATATGTGTGTTTTGCTAACAAGTATGCCTTACATTCAACTCCTTGAGTGTCTAAGATCATTTCTAGTCATGGCTATACAAGGGCACTAAGGGTTGGAGCCTACTTTGGGAAGGATCCACTTGTATAACTCTTGTATTTCATACTTGCCAAGCAATTCCACATCATCTTATGCCTTTCAAAAAATCTCATAAACTTCCCATATCATCTAATAATCTGTCCATACATTAGAGATTCATAATCCATTTCTTATCCATACTATAAGCTTTTGTTGCTTGAGATTCCTTTTTCATGAATCTTGAGCATTAAATTGTTGAGAATTGTGCATCACTCATGGACCATAAACCTCTAGACAAGCTTTACATCTTCGAGAAATTCCATGTGACTCATTTTTTTCAAGAGAAATCAATGAAAAATTTGAACTTTTTAATGGTGATATCATAGTTATGATGTCATATCTATGATGTATGATATATGATGTTGTGCATATAAAAATAGTATATATATGTGCAGGAATTAGTGAAATTTCTCACTTCCTTATTTTCCAACAAGAGAGTTTTTGCAGTTTTTTTTAAAACTCTTACACAATAGCTTCCAAAGGCCATAACTTTGTCCTAGTAGCTCTGATTTCAAAAATTCTTAAATCCTATTGATCCTAGAGCACTCAACTTAGTCATGAAAGGATGCATTACATGATATAAGCAAAACTTTTGTGGACCTTTTGGTGTCTCAAAACATTAAGTAAAATGGAGACAAAGGTTATGTGCATGGTTGTGTGGTTGTTGTGTGTGTATGACAACGTACTAGATGAGATAAAGCCTACATTGATTACAAGGAACGAACTAGTTTAGAGCTCAAAGAAGAAGGTCATCCATAAGGTCTCAAGCGAACTTGTAAGAATTCAAGAAAGTGGACAAGGACTAAATAAGCCATAAGAAAAGTTGTCATCATTGAAGCATGCAGAAGTACAAGACTATGAACAAGGAACAAAGAATTCATCATGCAAAGGAAGGTGAAGAAAGACATATATGAGAAATAGTAGACATCTTGGTAGAATTGAAGGATGCACAGACAAATACATCTCCAAGAAAAAATAGATGTCTTTCATTAGGCAAAGACGTCTTCATAGAATATAAAGTAGTTTCAAAAAGACATCTTTCCTTAGAAAAAGATGTCTTCCTAGAATGGAGGCAAATATAGAAAGACATCTAAGGCATGAAGAATGCATCTTTCATGACCATTCGCTATCATTAGCTAGTCATTGCATATGTTCCAAGATGGATTTGGAAACATGGTGACTATAAGAAGATGTCACTCTCATTGGAAAATGTGCAAGCTCTTGTACAATCAATGGATAATTATTTTTTGATCATTGTAATCATTGTTGCTCCTCATTATATTATCTTTTATCCATTGTAAAGTGTGTTGTACCTCAAAGTACAAGGATTAGCAAACTAAGTTGCATTCATCCCTTGTAATTGTTGTTCTCCCTTGGACCCTACAAGCTTGATGTGCTTCTTATAGGAAGGCATCTTTCTTGAGCTTGTTGAGATCCTATAGGATTAAGTGGTTGGTGTTACAATACAACACTTCAAAGTGAAGCTTGAGATTATAAAGGTTGTGAAAGCTTGGAAACCACATTCTAAGCCTAATGGGACCTTGCAAGATTGAGTGGTTGGTGTAGCGTCACATCACTTTAAAGTGGGGCTTAGGGATTGTACAAGGTGTGGCACCCTTCAAACCACATTTGAGAATAACAAAGTCCAAAGGTGTGCTTGTGGTCTACCCTCCAAGTGTGGACTACCTAAGTGGTATTAGACCCTGGTACTCTTCTTTACCATCATCAACTTTAAGAGTAAATAATGGAGGGGACATCTTACACAAAGCCACTCATGTTTGATGAATTCAACTTTGGCTATTACAAAGCTATAAAACAAGGGCTCTTTGAATCCATGGAGTTTGAAGTGTGGGAGTCAATTCTTAAAGGCTATGCTCTACCTATTGATAGCTCCATCGACATCATCTAGCCTTACAACAAAGGAAAAAAGAGGAGAAAGATAAGTTTATGTTTGAATCAAAAGCAAAAAATTATTTATATTTTGATTTGTATAAATCTAAGTTTAATAAAGTAGAAGAATGTAAAATAGACAAAGAAATTTGACAAACTTTAGAAGCTACTTATGAAGGAACTTCTATTATTAAGCAATAAAAATTGTTAATTTTACAAAGTGAATATGATACACTCAAAATGAGAGAAGGTGAGAAAATAAAAGATTATTTCTTTAGAGCCAATGATCTTGTTGTAGCTATTAGAAGAACTAGTAAAGATTTGCCCGAAAGAAATGTCATCATCAAAATGATCAGAACTTTACAACTAGAGTTTAGACCAAAGGTCACAGCTATGGAGGATATAAAAAATTTCTCAACTTTAAAATTTGATGAGCTTCAGAGTGCTCTCATTGCTTATGAAATGAATCTCATAAGCGAAGGACAAATCCAAGAAAGACCTATAGCTCTAAAGATTGCCTCCAAGGAGAAAGAGTCCAATGAGCATGATGAGGGTAGCAAAGATGAGATTGCCTTTCTCTCAAGGAAGCTACAATGATTATTGACAAGAAGAAATAAGGGGAAATTTCCACAAATATCCAATCTACTCAAAGGTAGAGAAAGAGGTAAAAATTTTTTGAATTCTAACCTAGATTTCTCTTCTATAGAATGTTGGGTTTATGGAGGAAGAGACAAAATGGCCTTCGAATATCCTAGTGATAATAAGGCACAGCTAAAGAATAAATCTAATGATGAGTACACAAGTTGGGATGATGGTGAGCAAAGTGAATAAGAAGCATGCAATTCTTCCAAAGATTCACATCTCATATGCATGACACTTACATATGAAACTTCCTCAGATGTGGATGAACAAGATGGTAAGTGTGACATAAGGTATAGTGAATCTAAAGAGGAAAATTTTCTTTTACATCATTTGATTAGGAAGGCAAAGAAATTTGTAATTTCTAAGTTGGATGCTATCCATGCTAAAGTGAAAGAAGAGATCTTAGACATAAAAGCTAAGATTCAACAACTAACCTCTTTTAATAAGGATTGCAACAAAGTTCAAGAAGATGAGACTTCTAAAAAACAACCAAAGAATTTAGAGGAAGCTACACATAAAAATTCAAGCTCAAGCATAGTCAGGTTTGATAATTTTGATCATGAGGATAATTCTTTATTTGTTTGTAAAAAGTATGGTTATAATCAAACTCTTAACTATAATCATGATGATTAAAGCAAGATTAACACTTGGTCTTTTCAAAAGTCTTTGGTAAGGAAATTGTGCAAGTACAAGTGATTTTATGAAAATATTTAGTGTAGCACTTGTAATAATTTCCCTTGGACCTTCATCTTGTAATAATTTTAGTTTGCTTTTTGTCTTGCATTCAATCTTAATTAATCTAAAATTCTTATGATGATTTGTTCCTTTGGAATATTTTTTCTATTTATGAGATAAGGTAAGCTTTTGAAAAATTGTATCAATATTACTAATTAGAGACTTAATATTAATGTTGAGCTATAGTTGTAGTGTTTTGGTGATTTACAAAATTTACACATTAATCTTAAAAGTCCAAGATAATCAACACATATGTAGGCGGTGCCTATTATTCATTATCCATCATCATCTTGGAGGTTACCAATGTAGGAGAAGTTGTTGGAGACTTCAACCAAGAAACACTGAAAAAGTAAGATATTCAAAAATGAGCAAGATAAGGACATCAAGAGAGACACGTTATTGGATCTTCAAGGATTATACTTCACTTCAAGATTTAAGTTTGAATATCACCTAAAAGACTTGGATCAGTTCTTGACAAATTAGGGGTAGCTCTTCATGAAACTTAGTGCTGAAAGATGTGCACTCTTTTACTCAATGTCTTTATCTCCTTAGGATTATTACATGTTGTTAATTATATATATTATATGATATTGCACTTATATGATGTTTCTTTAATCAATTTATGTGCCTTAACCTTTTTACTATTGTTCAAAAAGAAAAAGAGTAGGTTATGCTATATTTGGAGTTCCTTGCTCGTCTACTAATCCATTTTCTTAAGTTTTGAACATCACCAAAAAGGGGAAGATTGTGGACCTTTTGGTGTGTCAAAACATTAAGTAAAATGGAGACAAATTTTGTGTGTATGATTATGTGATTGTTGTGTTTGTAGGACAATGTACTTGGGAAACTAAAATGAGATAAAGCGTCATTGATGACAAGGAACAAACTAGTTTAAAGCTCAAAGGAAAAAGTCATCCACAAGGTCTCAAGTGAACATGCAAGGATTCAAGAACATGGATAAGGACTAAATAACTTATAAGCAATGTATGTAAAGGAAGGTGAAGAAAGATGTCTCTAAGAAATAATAGATGTCTTAGTAGAATTGAAGGATGCACATACAAAGATGTCTCTAAGAAATAGTAGATGTCTTTCATCAGGCAAAGATGTATTCACCAAACAAAGAGATCTTTCCAAAATATAGAGAAGTTTCAGAAAGACGTCTTTCCTTAGACAAAGATGTCTTCCTAGAATGGAGGCACAAAGAATACATCTTCCATGATCGTCAGCTACCATTAGCTAGTCATTGCATGAGTTCCAAGATGGATTTGAAAACATGGTAACTATAAAAAGATATCACTCTCATTGGAAAATGTGCATGCTCTTGTGAAATCATTGTATAATAATTTGTTAATCATTATAATTATTGTTGCTCCTCATTGTATTATCTTTTATCCATTGTAAAGTGTGTTGTACTTCAAAGTACAAGGATTAGCAAACTAAGTTGCATTCATCCCTTGTAATTGTTGTTCTCTCTTGGACCCTGCAAGGTTGATATGCTTCTTGTGGGAAGACATCTTTCTTGAGCTTGCCAAGATCATGCAAGATTAGGTGATTGGTATTGTGGCACAACACTTCGAAGTGGAGCTCAAGATTGTAAAGGTTATGGAAGCCTAGAAACCACATTTTAAGCATGATGGGATCTTGCGGTATTAAGTGGTTGGTGCAACATCACAACACTCTAAAGTAGGGCTTAAGGATTGTAGAGGGTGTGGTACCCTTCAAACCACATTTAAGAGCAATAAAGTCCAGTGGTGTGCTTGTGATCTACCCTTTGAGTGTGGACTACTCAAGTTTGGAAACCACGTTAAATTTTGTGTGTGTGCTTTGTTCAAAGAATTTAAAGTTGAGGAACTTATTCATCCATCCCTCTCCCCCACCCCCACCCCCTTCTAAGTTCAACAATCCACAAGTGGTATGAAAGCCTAGTACTCTTCTTTGTCATCATCAACTTCAATAGTGAACAATGGAGGGGACATCTTATGCAAAGCCACTCATGTTCAACAAATTCAACTTCACCTATTGGAAAGCTAGAATGAAAGGGTTCTTCAAATTCATGGAGTTTGAAGTGTGGGAGTAAATTATTGAAGGCTACGCTTTGCCTATTGACAAATCCACCAACATCATCAAGCTCACAACAAAGGACACAAGAGGAGAAATATAAGTTTATGTTTGATTCAAAAGAAAAAAATTGTTTATATTGCACTTTAAATAAATCTAAGTTTAATAAAGTAGCAGGATGTAAAACGACCAAAGAAATTTGGCAAACTTAAGAAGCTACTTATGAAGCAAATTCTATTGTTAAGCAATCAAAATTGTTAGTTTTACAAAGTGAATATGATAAGATCAAAATGAGATAATGTGAGAAAATAAAAGATTATTTCTTNATCAAAATGAGATAATGTGAGAAAATAAAAGATTATTTCTTTAGAGCCAATGATCTTGTTATAGTTATTAGAGGAATAGGTAAAGATTTGCCTACAAAAAATGTTATCATCAAAATGATTAGAACTCTACAATAAGAGTTCAAACCAAAGGTCATAGCTATGGAGGAAATCAGAAATTTCTTAATTTCAAAATTTGAAGAGCTTCAAAGTGCCCTCATTTCTTATGAAATGAATCTCATAAGCAAAGGAGCAATCCAAGAAAAACCTATAGCTCTAAAGACTACCTCTAAGGAGAAGGAGTTCAATAAGCATGATGAGGATAGCAAGGATGACATTGCCTTTCTCTCAAGGACGCTACAACGATTGCTGATAAGAAGAAACAAATGGGCATGTCCAAAAAAATCCAATTTTCTCAAAGGTAGATAAAGAGGTAAAAAATTTTTGAATTCTAACCTAGATTTCTCTTCTATATAATGTTGGGTTTATGACAGAAGAGGTAATATGGCCTTTGAATGTCCTAGTGATAGCAAGGCCTAGCCAAAGAATAAATATAATGATGAGGAATTGAAAAAGACCAAATTTTATACAAGTTTGGATGATGGTGAGAAAAGTGAAGAAGAAGCATGCAATTCTTCCAAAGATTCACATCTCATATGCATGGCACTTATGAATGAAAATTCCTCACATGTGGCTGAGCAAGATGGTAAGTGTAACAAAAGGTATAGTGAATTCATGAGGAAGTTTTTCCTTTACATCATTTGATTAGGAAGGCAAAGAAATTTGTAATTTCTAAGTTGGATGCTATTCATGCTAACATGAAACAAGAGATCTTAGACATAAAAGCTAAGATTCAACAACTAACCTCTTTTAATAAGGATTGTAGTAAGGTTCAAGAAGAGGAGACTCCTAAAAAATAGCCAAAGAATTTAGAGGAAGCTACACATGAAAATTCAAGTTCAAGCATAGTCAAGTTTGATAATTTTAATCATGAAGATAATGCTTTATTATTTTGTAAAAATTATGATTGTAATCAATCTTAACTATACTCATGATGATCAAAGTAAGATTAATGCTTGATCTTGTCAAAAGGCTTTGGTAAGGAAATTGTGCAGGTACCAATAAGTGAGAATGAAGAGAAGTTGAGTAATGAAAATAATGCAATAAGTGATCAAGAGTTTTATCATAAAGAACATAAACAAATGGAGACATCACATACATGATCTAATGAAAGAGAACCTAAAGATGAGGAGGTACTTCATGATAGAGGACCTCATCTCAAACTCCATTAATCTTCTCTCGTTACTGATAAGCAAGGTAAGTTAAGGTAAGATTCCATCTCTTTGCTTGCTAGCTAATAAGAATATGAGTTAAGTAGTTTAAAATTATTTGTCTCTTGTCTAGATCATAAAAGTGTCAGAATAGTTGTTTAGAGCGTCTCTTAGATTCATCCTTAGCTTGATACAAGTGATTTTATAAAAATATTTAGTGTAGCACTTATAATAATTTCCCTTGGATATTCATCTCATAATAATTTTAGTTTGATTTTTGTTTGCATTTAATCTTTCTCAATTTGAACTTCTTGTGATGATATGTTCCTTTGGAATATTTTTTCTATTTATGAGATAAGATAAGCTTTTGAAAAAATGTATCAATATTACTGATTGGAGACCTTAGTCTCCACATTTGATCTTAATGTTGACCTACAGTTGTAGTGTTTTGGTAATTTACAACATTTACACATTCTTAAAAGCCTAAGACATGCAGCACATGTGTAGGCAAAGCCGATTCCTCATTTCCCATCCTCATCTTGGAGGTTACCAATGTAGGGGAAGTTTTTGGAGACTTTAGCCAAGAAACAGTAAAATAGCAAGATATTCAAAAATGAGTAAGATAAGGAAATCAAGAGAGATAGGTTACTTTATCTTCAAGGATTATACTTCACTTCAAGCTTTAAGTTTGAATATCACCTAAAACACTTGGATCAATTCTTCACATATAGGGATAGCTCTTCATGAAACTTAGTGTTGAAAAATGTGCACTCTTTTACTCAATATCTTTATCTCCTTAGGATTATCACATGTTGTTAATTATACATATGATATGATATTGCACTTTTATGATGTCTCTTTAACTAGTTTATCTACCTTAACCTTTTTGCTATTGTTCAAAAAGGGGAAGAGTAGGTTATGCTATATTTGAAGTTCTTTACTTTTCTATTAATCCATTTTTTTAAGTTTTGAACATCACCAAAAAAGGGGGAGATTGTGAACCTTTTGGTGTGTCAAAACATTAAGTAAAATGGAGGCAAAGGTTATGTGGTTGCTTTGTTTGTAGGACAATGTACTTGGGAAACTAAGATGAGATAAAAGCCTACATTGATGACAAGGAATGAATTGGTTTAGAGCTCAAGGGAGAAGGTCATCCACAAGGTCTTAAGTGAACATGCAAGAATTCAAGAACATGGACAAGGACCAAATAACTCATAAGAAAAGTTATCATTATTGAAGCATGTGAAAGTGCAAGATTATGAACAAGAAATGAAGAATTCATCATGTAAAGGAAGATGAAGAAAGATGTCTTTGAAAAATAGTAGACATCTTGGCAGAATTGAAGGATGCACAAACAAAGACATCTTTGAGAAATAGTTAACATCTTTCATTAGGCAAAGACATCTTCACCTAACAAAGACATTTTTCCAAAATAAAGAGTAGTTTCAAAAAGATGTGTTTCCTCAAACAAAGACATCTTCCTAGAATGGAGGAAAATATAGAAAGACATTTTATGCATGAAGAAGATATCTTCCATGACCATTAGGTACTATTAGCTAGCCATTGCATAAGTTTCAGGATGGATTTGAAAACATGGCAACTATAAGAAGACATCATTCTCATTGGGAAATTTGCAAGCTCTTGTACAATCATTTGTTAATCATTGTAATCATTGTTGCTCCTCATTGTATTATCTTTTTCCCATTGTAAAGTGTGATGTATCTCAAAGTACAAGGATCAGTAAACTAAGTTACATTCATCCCTTGTAATTTTTGTTTTTCCTTGGAACCTACAAGCTTGATGTGCTTCTTGTGAAAAGACATCTTACTTGAGCTTGTTAGGATCCTGCGAGATTGAGTGGTTGGTGTTATGGCACAACACTTCAAAGTGGAGATCAAGATTGTAAAGGTTGTGGAACCCTAAAAGCCTCATTCTAAGCTTGACAAGACCTTACAAGGTTGAGTGGTTAGTGCAATGTCACAACACTTCGAAGCAGGGCTTAGGGATTGTACAAGATTTTGTACCCTTCAAACCATATTTGAGAGTAATAAAGTCCATAGGTGTGCTTGCAATCTACCCTCTAATTGTGGACTACCCAAGTTGGGGAACCACGTTAAATTTTGTGTGTGTGCTTTATTCACAAAATTTGAATTTGGGGAACTTATTCATCCCCACCACCCACCACCACCACCCCCACCCCAACCCCCACCTCTAAGTTTAATAATTAACAAATTTGAAAATTTAAGCCCAAAATTCTTAACACTAAAAGATAATATAAAGGGTAAGTACAAAAAAATAATAAGAATCTTAATGTTAATAAATCAAACTAAGATCATAAAGATTCAGTTAATACTCCTAATAGACCATATCAACTATTTTAGGCCATAATAAGGTAGGAAAATGATAGAAGGCCATAAGTAACTAAAAGATATAACACCTAAGGAATTACTATTTTTGCAAATTTTTCTAAATATGCAATCATAATATGATAAGAACTTGATCTAACAAGGGTATGAGTAAGGTAAAGAGCTATTAAGAACTGGTGTGAACATTCTAATAATTTCATACCCTGGTTGATTATAGATGGATCCAAAGAGAATACCAAAAGGAGGACCTTCACAACATGTAAGCTGATGAGACGCGACTTGCATGTGCCACGATATCGCGTCTTACCCTGCGATATCGCGTCCCGCCGCCATATCTATAAATAAGAGGCGGCACTCCCTTCATTTTCCAATCCTGGCTAGTGTAGCGAAGCTCTGGCAGATTGATCACTCCAGAGTTAGAATTTTTCCCCATGTGCCCGCAGTAGGAGTCCTAGAGTGAACGGCTCTTTATTCGAGCAGCTTGTAACCT
>MNCI01007629.1:179668-212343 GCA_015680685.1 Gnetum montanum
ACAACGAACGATTAACCCCAAGTGTTTCTTGTGGCGTTAAGGCATTTAGTCTGTGGAGTTCGACCGGATCGCGCATGTATGCTCGTATTCGTATGGTTGAGTGTATGGGTACCTCGCCAATCATCATAAGCTATAAATATGCAACTCCAACTGTCTCCATTATGGCCCACACTAACCAATAGTGATGAATGAAACTTAGGAGAAATGTACCAATTATAGCGAAATAAAGAGGCCAATGCAACAGTTAAAATTAAAAGAGTCTTTGTGTCATACTTAGTAGAGAGGACATATGGAAAAAGAAGACAAGGATAGAAAATGAGACATCATAGTTTGGAGCCTAGAATAAGGAGGAAAAAGTTTAGGTGCTCTTGAACAAATATCAATTCCAAAAGCCTAACAACTAAGGGAAGAAACTGATGGAAGAGCCTCCATTACCTAAAATACAAACTACATCAAGCCACTTCAAATTTTGTTTTTGTTTTGTCATGTAACTGTGTCATTTTTTTGTACACACCACTACAACACTCGAAGTCATTTAGTAGTTAAAGTTAGTTAATAATCTCATACCTTTCCAGTTTTGTAAAGAAATCTTAGTCCTATCCTATTAACTTGAGGAAGAGTTTTTAGTCAATTGTGCGGGTATGATGAACCATCAATTATTTGAGATATCATAGATGCCATGTCATAAATGCTACATTGCATCTATGTTGTAGCATCCCTATCAATGTGTCTTAGTTGGTTACTACATCATAGATGATGTCGTAGATGTGATGTTGCATCTATTTGATGAAGTCAATTTTTGTTCACCTACAATATTGTAACTATGTTATTGTATCTACAATGTCGTATATCCGGTATCATAGCACATGCTATGACATTATAGATTCAATATCATGGGAGGTGTGTAGCCTATAAATACAACACTTGGACGCATGGATTTGCATAAGTTTCATTCCATCTTTAGTGATGAGTGGCAAGGTACCCCTATGCTCAACCATATGAATATGAGCATGTACATGCGATCCGGTTGAACTCCATAGATGGACTAGTTGTGGTACCTAGATAGTTACACATTGATCACAATTCACTGTCTTCCCACTTGGACTAGTATTTGCTTTGTCACATATGGTCTAGTCCAGCGTGAGATGTATGATGTGATTTCTAATACTATGCTTACTCCTAAAGGTAGTGAGAAATAAATTTAGTAAACTAATAGACAATGGGAAATAAAATCTAAACTAGCCTAAGTGTGATGAGCATCTGTTCTTAATCATCCGTATGCATCTTGGACCTCGTGTACTACTTCTAAGGTTACTAAGCACACATTACTTGAGCACTACTAGATATGCTACTGAGTTATCAAGTAGTTACACTTACATGTTTGTGATTAAGACGTACTCATTTCGCATTAATAACAAAAATAGAAAATGACGATACAGAAATATAAACTAAGAAAATAATAAATAATAATTAACAATTAATGAAAATAAAAGCTAAGTGAATGCTACAATGATATAGTAATCTTGATCTTTATTGCTGATTGTGTGCATGTCCAAGTATGTCACACTTGAACAAAGGTTCCATACAATTACAAGCATCACACTGTAGGCATGCACTTGGGAAAAGGAAATAAAAACTAATTGAAAACTGACAAAAAGACTCAACCTTAAATAATTACCAAAAGACTCCCTTCCTATGCGCCTAAGTGCTATATTTATAGGCTAACACAAGAATCATGATATCATGTATATGATATTGTTACCCAGGCTACGATATCACATACCCAATATCGATTATACGATATCAAGGCCTGGCAAGCCATGATTCATCATACCCCCATGATTGAATAACAACTCATCCTTGAGTCAAACAAAATGAGAAACAAGTTCATTTGATTACATAGTGGCTAGGTATGGGATTATGAACTGACTATGGATTATTTTATGTTGTAGTGTGGAATTAAACAAAAAAAAAAATTGTGATACCAACACAGTATACAAAATACAAAATTTTTGGGACTCATGTGATCCCTAGTGGTGGTGGCTTCTTTATGGGCTTCTTCTGCTTATCTTGTGCTCTAGGATTTGGAAATGAATACCTTTGAAGGAGCGCCTAAATATTTTCTTCTCTGGTTTGAGGATCATGTGTCATCCATGCTGATGTTTTGATATTTGATGGAGTTAGCACCTCCCATGGACATGGCAATTGTAGAAACATCTGATTAGCTTTGATGTACCAAGCTGCAAATAACTATTTTTTTGTAGGCTTTGAATTTGTCTCTACATTCTTGATAATCCATGATCCATCGAGCCAAATCTATTGCAACATCTTTTTGGCCTTGGTAGCTGGCTTTGACCACCTTTAAGTTGGAATTCCTACCTCTGATTTTTGCAGTGTCTTTTTATGTTTAGCAAATTTTGCTTCAGATTTGGCGTAGGTGGAAGCTACTTGCTTTTCCAACTCTATCCTTGGGCATTCTACTATTAACATGGTGAAGTTTGCATATCATGTGTTTGCCAACTCCATGTATTCAGTGAGATCCTGGATCTATAGGTCCCAACTCTTTAGTTTTGCTTGGTGGGATAAGGCATAAGTGTCTAGTATGGCCCACCAGTCAATGTTTTGAGCACTAAAAGTGTTGATGTGGGCCTTGGCCATATGGATTTCTTTTTCAATGATCTTCTTGTACATCCCCACTTGGTCCCAGAAATGTTCTTTCAATTTTTCATGTCGCTTAGCTTCATTCTACCATGCAGTTATTTCAATGGTCGTCTTCTAATGAATGACATGTACCTCCTCCACTTAGAGGATCTTGTTCTCTCTAGCTAAGCAATTCATGTCCTGGTTGACCCTTATTAGTTGTTCTCGTATTTGTTGAAAATTTTTCCTAAGAACATTTTTTTTGTTTTTCAATGGTGGTCAACCAAAGATTCTTGGCAATAAGGAGTTTATTTTCTTCTTGTAAGGCCTTGAATGCTTTTGCATGTGCATAAGCTTGGGCTTATGCTTTTGAAGCATCCCAATCAGCCTTCTCTTTCTCCATTACCACCCTTTTATTCTCCTCTAACAATTTATTCAGTTGCTCTGTCTGAAATAACTCTAGCTGGTCGGCTAGGATAAGGTGGGATAGATCCCACTGTGCAACTTGTAGGGCAACGAACTTCTCTTGGAGTCTTCTCAACTCATCTTCAAACTTCCTGATTAGTGTACCCCAGAATTCCAGTATGCCGACATAGCTTCCTGATTAGACAAGGAAAAGGAAATGCAAACTTCCTTATCTTATGTTCTTCAAACTGCCTCAATATTTCTGTTAGATATAAATGGGGCAGATTGACATCAACCTTTCCCATCAAGATTGCACTTCCTCTAGCCACATAGGTGGAGATCCTATTTAGTCATTTTGTTGAGAAGATGTGATAGGTGCTAATTTTGAAATGGATTCTCTCTTCAAGGGTGAGCTCCCCATATGTTTTGTCCTTCTTTTCGTACATCCTCTTTAGCCATATTTTTCGTGTATCAATATCGGAGCGAGTGGACAGATGAGCAACCATGGGCCTCGTATTCATAAGGTTTAGAAATTTTGAAATGGCCTTAGTAGAGAAATCAACTGAAATCCCACCAATGTTAGCGGTGGTGCCTTCTTCTTTATTATGCAAAAATTGGTAAGTCTCCCCCAAATACCATTCATCACTCTCCAAGAGAACAGGCCACAATGCAGGTCCTTTGAGTTGATCTCTGACTGACTCAGGGAAAAATTTACTAAAAGGTCTAAAATTGAGTTACATGATCACTGCAGTTGACGTGGACCTTTCTTGAATCTCCTAAACACATTTTGAGGATAATGTGAGATGTTGTCCTTGTTCAAGTGTTCTTACCTAGATTATGTAGTAACAAGGGTTTCTTGATGGATGCTGAATGATTATGCCTTCTACTCTACATGTCCTATCGGAGGTCCTTGGCCTGTGCCTCTCCTTGGGCATTTGGATGCACCTTGAGAGGGTCCTCCCTATTGTCCTCGTTTAGGGGTCATCTGTAATCACACCAAGATCAATTGTTAGTAAGGTCATTTAATAAAATTTAATTATCTTATACCTTACTCATTACCTTTAATGAATTTTTAATTTTTGCTTAGTGTGATTTTAGAGCTAGAAATTTTCAAGGAAATCCCCCTAAAAGTTTTAATGTCAAGCCTAATTTGATCAAGTGGCTCCAATAATAATTTTCATGGTTTGGGTGAAGGAATAAAACTGATTTGGCATAAGTTCTTAGCATTTCTTAAGATCACTTACCCCTATGATATCCTTCAGATGATAGTGAATTTTGAAAAAGTTATGCACAACTTGGAGCATACCCTTTTCCCACAATTGAGTTAAACACTCTAAGCTTTAGTAGGTTCAATTGGAAGGAGAATTAGAGTGTTAACATGTGAGATATAGATGGTTAAATGGTAGGTGCGTAAAGCATGAGAAATCATGGAAGAAAATTGCAACAACTCCCCTCATGTGAATAGTTGAAAATGACATTGATGTGCACACACAAGGGGGGAGGGGTTCATATATATAGGTTTTATGGATGCGATATCGCGTACGTGCTAGTGCGGAATCAATGTTGCATCCCTTCCAAAATAGGGTACTTAGCAAAATTAATAAATTTTCGAGTTTCCATGGTAAAAAAGGAAGGATTTAAGGTAAATTTGAAAGATCTAGGGTAATGTGAAGTAGTCATTAAGGCACCAAAGATGTAATAAAGTGGAATTATACAATGAAGTTCTTGAATAGGGTGAGGAAAAAGAACATGTAGTGGTGCACAGGAATGTTTGGGTTGAAATGATGATAAAGGAAAGAATAAATTTAGTAGTGCAGTACTCGGAGGGTGTGAGATGATGTGGTGGTGTGCAATAAGTATAGATTACAAGAGTTATGCAAGTGGATCCTCCCCAAAGTAGGTTCCAACCTATCATGTGCTTGCGTAAACACACCTTAAAATGTCCGTAGGCATTAGAAGGGTTAAATGCAATCCACATTGGTGCAACAAAACATATATATGTTAAATACCACTTTGATGAGGTATGAATTCTATGCCACATAAGACACAAGTTAGAAATACTTAGATAGTGAGGTGAGGTGAATCATAGAAAGGATTGCAGAGATCGGGACATGAGGTAACTTACGTTGGGCATAATGAATCCAGAGTGTTGTGCATGATTAAGGTACCATTAGCCTTTCGCTCCAAGATCAAAACCAAGTCCATATCACTAATCAGTGACATCACATTGTTTCATTCAATGATAGACAACCATAAGAGCATCATGACAGTAAGGTGTACAACCACAAAAATGGTAGGTTCATAGTTCATATAGTTGCCCTAGGGCATACACCCCTAGGGTCTCCCTTATTTCATTACGGAGCCCATCTATGATGTGATACATTAGCCTTTCCTCGGAGAAACCATGGCCTAGGCAGTTGTTTAATAGTGAGTAATATCTTTCTAAGGCCATGTCCAAGGGTTCATGTTGCCCTTGTTTCTACTCTTGGATTTGTCTCCTCAAGGCTAACACTCTTGCATAGGTTTGATATCTTTCATTGAAGACTTCTAATTGATTTTTGTTTTAAAGATTTGTACCATACTTTTGCTTGCCAACAAGTGTCATAGGAAAGAGCTTAAGTCTTTACCACCCATTATCAATATTGTTCCATGCACAAGCATTGTAGAAGGCTTGTAAATGATGTTGCAAATCTAAATCATAGCCTCTTGAAAACTTGGGAAAGTTGTTTAAGTCAAGCCTGCATAGATGGATTTCCTTACGATGCCTTTGAGATATTTGAATAGCCTCTTGTATATGCATTAGGCTCTTAATGGCCAGCAAGGGTTCATCATCACTAAGTATGTTATGAGTCAGTGAGTTGGGACAATGTTGTCTTTGTTCATGTTGGCGTTCTTGACTTTGCCCGTGGGTTCGCTTTTTATTTCTACACCGACCCCTTGAGAAATAGTCATTTGTGTCATGACCTGACGTTAAGGGAGTAGAGGAAGAGAGAGAATTGAAAGACTCATAATGACTTTTGTAAGTCTCCCAATCATACCCTAATGTACTCTTGCTAACCATTGAGAAGGTCCTAGGCCTTACGAGCCTCCTCGTTCTATGGGATGTCCCATCCTCATGAGAGGTATCTGAGTTGGATGACAAGAGTCCTTGAGTATTGTTCAGATGTCCATGAACATATGAAGCACCTATATAAGATTGCATACTCCAAACTTCTTCTTCGTCATAAATTGTGTTGGTTCTCCAATGAATTGCCTCGCTAGTTGTTGCATTAACATTGTCTTGTGAGAGAGACATTATTATGAATTGTGTGTGACTTAATTGCAATTAATTTTCTTTCTGAAAGATATATCATTAATACTTTTTACAGAAATATTGTATGATATAACTAGCCTAGATAACTAGCACCGTCCTCAGCAACAATGCTAATGATGAGCAGCCAAATACCCCTATGCTCAACCATACAAATATGGGCATGTACATGCAATCCAGTTGAACTCTGTAGATGGACTAGTTGTGGCACCTAGATAGTTACACGTTGATTATAGTTTGTTGTCTTCCCACCTGGACTAGTATTTGCTTTATCATGTATGGTCTAGTCCAGCGTGAGGTGTATGATGTGATTTCTAATACTATGGTTACTTCTAAAGGCAGTGACAAATAACTTTATTAAGCTAATAGACAATGGGAAATAAAATCTAAACTAGCCTAAGTGTAATGAGCATCCATCCTTAATCATCCGTATGCATCTTGGACCTCATGTACTACTTCTGATGTTACCAAGCATACATTACTTGAGCACTACTAAATATGCTACTGGTTACCGAGTAGTTACACTTAAATGTTCATGATTAAGATGTACTCATTCAACATTAACAACAGAAATAGAAAACGACAATAAAGAAATATAAACTAAGAAAATAATAAATAATAATTAACAATTAAAGAAAATAAAAGCTAAGTGAATGTTGCAATGATGGAGTAATCTCAATCTTTATTGTCAGTTGTGTGCATGTCCAAGTACATCACACTCAAACAAAGGTTTTGTACAATTACAAGCATCACACTACAGGCATCCATTTGGGAAAAGGAACTAAAAACTAACAAAAAAGACTTGACCCTAAAGACTTACCAAAAGACTCCCTTCTTATGAGCCTGAGCGCTATATTTATATGCTAACACAGGAATCACGATATCGTGTATATGATATCTTTACCTAGGCTACAATATCACTTACCCAATATCAAGTATCCGATATCGAGGCCTGGTAAACTATAATTCATCACTTAGGTAGATTCTTGTAGTTTCATTTCATAGTTTTAGCAATAGAGTGAATGCCTGCAATGTGGTGTTAAGTAGTTGTAGGGAATCTTTATTTGAGTGAAGTGTACTTGGGCACAATTCATGTTTGAAAATAGAGAACAAGACTGCTTTTCATCATTACAGAATCCACTTAGTTTTATTATTCTACTTAGCATAGTTTTCACTATTTTCTTAGTTTAATCATTTACATTTCCAAGTATTTTACTTTACCTATTCATTAGTAAAGCAGAATTAGTACAAATGGTTTTGAGTGTGTAAGTGTAATCATTTGGTAATCCCAACAATATTATTGCTTGGTTTGCCTAGCAGCATAATGCTTGGTAACCTAGTAATGATTACATGAGCCCAAGATGTGTACAATAAGCCAAGACTATATGTTTATTGCTCTAGGCTAGAGTAGATTTACATTACCATCATTACTTAGACTTAGGATTAAATTTCATTCCCAATTATGTTTATCACTAGGAGTAAAATGAGCCTAGAAACATCAATTATCATATGTCTTACTTTGGACTAAACTATACATGAAAAAGCTACTGCTAGTCCAAGTGGGAAGACAACATTCTATGATAAATGCTTAACGATCTAGATGCCAAAACTAGTCCCATCCAAAAAATGCTACTGGATCATGAGTGAATGCTTATGATTTGTATGGCTGGGCATAGGGGGTACTTGCCACTCATCAATTTAATTTACATCACTTTCAACATGCATGTTTGAACATAAAATAACAAAATAATTTGAGGTAAAAATGAAAAATTATGGTGAAATACCAACATATTCTACACATCTAGCACTTCATTACTTAACATAAACCTTATGTTGAGAAGCTTTACCATCAAATATAACTTATTTTTTAATATTAGTTTTAATCTTTGAGGTTTAGTTAATTTATCATTATTTTTTTAAGATTTACATATAAAATAATAGGCTTACTAGTTGAACTTAAAAGATGGCAAGTTAATGCATGAGTTAAACTTAGAAGATACCAAATTAATTTGGTATTAGAAGATCCCATAGGATGGAAATCAAAGGAAAAAATTTCTTTGAATATAAGGTAAGAAGTTTATATCTCTTAGCATCTAAAGTTCTATTATTAATAAATCTATATTTCAATTCTTTGAATTCAACAATGAAATTAAATTAATACTAAAGCCAAATTTTAGTTTCGTTAGAAATAGTGATCTGATACAAGCATCATACAATTGATCTTTAACATGTTAGTGTTTCAATCTAAGTTCTTAGTTTTGTTATTTATTTTCTTATTCTTGGTTGTTAAGCATAAGGGTATATTTAAATATTTATATTAATAATATGTTGTATCTAGCTAGTGGTCTATGTTGGTATATTTTAATATCTCTATTATGTTTATACTTATGATTGTATGTCTTGAGGTTTGAATCCTTGACTTCTTATTTACGTGTATTTTATTGGCATTCTATGATTAGTACACCATAGTGTATTTTATTATAAGCTTGTGGGTATTTGAACCTCAAAATAATTATAATATAGCCTAATGGTATGAGTCTTGGCCCAATAACCTCATGTCATAGGTTTAATTCTACTACGTAGCACTGAGTTATAAAATTCTATAAAATCCTGGGGTGTACCTATGTTTTACTTAATTTGGGTTCCAACACCCCTTGAAGTAATTATAATATAGGTACATACCCTCACCTATTGCATGTTCTTATAAAATTATGTATAACATATCTTGGAATAGCCCCTCATTTATTGGTAAGTATACATGTTTTATTATGTATCATGTTTCTTAAGATTTGGACCTTCGACCTTTCTCTTATTACATATTTGGAAATATTATTATTTTTTATTTTCCTTATTATTTCTTATATTTGCTAATGCTTGGTGCCTCTTGTGAAGAATAGGTTAGAAGGTGGTGGTGGCCCATTGCTAGTATTTTATTTATGTTTAATTACATTTATTTTAAATTTTAAATTTTATGTTATTCTAATATTTTTGAAATGATGTAAGAATATATTCTAAATGTATGTTAAATTGATATTTGGAATTTATTCTAATTATTCTCTTATTTTATCTTGGTCATTGGGAACCCATTCTTGGGAAATGTCAACTATATCTAGTATTTCTTGATAATTTGAACTCATAAGCATAGCTACTTATGAACTAATTGAACCCTTTTGTGGATGCATGTGATCTAATCTTAGAAGTTAGATTATTAAATTATTATTCTTAAAATTGTTCAATTTTAAATTTATGCCTATAAATACTTAGTAGCACTAGCTCTTTTAGCATCAATTGTACATGACTCCCTCTCCCATTCTCTTGCTCATGGATATGTATGGTAAATCTCTTAACAATTTCTAGATCTAAACCTATGCTTGCTTGATGAAGCTCTACTCTTATTTGATCATTCAAGGTAAATGAAATGTTTCTTTTTTTTCATCAATTTTCCTTATAGCTTAATCCTCTTAAATGTTGCCTCTCCTATTATTCTCTCTATGTTGAACTAACTTCTTACTTATTGTTGATCTAACCTTGATTTATTATTTTCTTATTGTAAATTTGCTATCTTTTGCAATTTCTACTTTGTGTTTTGACTTCATCTTTCTCTTGCATCATCTCCTCTAGCTAGCAATGGTAGTGGTGGTCTTCTTAAATGTCATAACTTAGGTCATGATGGGAGTTGTAATGGTTTTTCTTCTTATATTCTAAACTAGTACAATCTTGGTAGCATTTGAAGAAAAAGATAACTTCAAATGATAGTAGTGAGCAAATATTTAGGATTTCCATGGGTGCATTCAAGGTGTTAGAAGCTCAGAAATAATGATTAGGCTATTGTTATTAGTTGGTCGATCATCTAGTTTGATTTTGAAGCTAGCGCATTAACCTAAGAGCATTGTAGATAGTATCAACATAATTCATATACACATGATTTTCAGTGAGACAACTATTATGAGAATGACTAGTTAATTAATAATTTGACTTCAAAGCTTCAACTTATGATACTATAGTTAGTAGAAAATAGTATTTAAGATGGTGGTGAGAATCTAGGACCTAGGGTAGCTATAGGATTGATACTAGCTCTAATGTAGCCTAACAATTGGTCATTTGACATTTATAAGGGTTTACTAATCTAATAATTGGCCATGTCATATATGAGGGTTGGTCTATACAGGTGAGATGTCACACCAAATAGTGCTTGATGGCTAGTTAAGTTAGTATCAACCTTATACTTAATTCTATGTTTGATGCTAAAAATTTCATAGAAAATCCATAGGTAGAACAAATCATGACTTAATGGTAGATTATTGCATTTGTTAATGATTTTGATTAATGGATCTTTTTAATCAATAGCTTTTGCTGATTCTAATAGTATGCTTTATAGCATGGGCCCTAGCTGCCAGCATTATTCTAGATGGAACCATGGTGATTTCCTCTACTATGAAGGGATTATAACCTTTCATGCATGTGTTTCATGCAGATTGTAGATGATAGCTTGGATGGAGTTCCCAAGTGATAGTGTTAGTACACTAGAGTACGTAATGAAAGTAATGATGTGATACAAATAAAGGATTTAAATATTATTGTATACTTGGAGCATTATTATGGATTTATAAAATAACCCAATGTGGTTGCATATTATGTTTCATAAAACTATGTGCATCAAGAATATGTATTCTAGACATTGGTATAACATTACATTGATTTTTTAAGTATTTAATTCTTTATGATTTATTCAAGTATGCATATAGGATTATAAGGTTTCATACTTGGTATATTAAATTTTCTCAAATGAATTATTTGGATATTAAGTTTTTCATATGAATTATATGATTTTCTATTAATTAACTCATGCTTGTTAAGCAATTTTCTAAATTTATCTATGGAAAATTTGGTATATGACATTATTCAATATGTCCAGTAGGCCATGGGAAGATAGGATAAGATTTTGTATTAATACAAACAATGTATCATAACAGTATCAAAAGAAAAGAAAAGTACAAAGATAACTTGAGATTTGTTTAAATAATAAGATGGTTGAACTTAAATAAACATTTTGTAACAACATGTAGAGTAGGTTAAATAGATAGGTGAATCACAACTAGCTTTGACAAGATGTTGTAGAGGTTGAAGGGTGTCAAACACCCACCNACTAATCTTGGAAAACCTCCTCTTTGAGGTAGGAAAAGAATTAGGTCTTACCCTTATTCAAAAGCATCCTCATGGGTTTTCACTTCTTACTAGAGAATTTTTGTAAAGAGAATGAGAAAACTCTCTCTAAATACAAAAGAACACATTAATAAAAAATAATGAATAAACAACATAAGTTGAAAGTTTTCCACCCTTAAGCCTCAAAAACAAAAATTAATTAATTATTTAACTTTCATTGGGAGCTTTTTCTTACATGAGGTTGTAGTTAAAAAGATACATCTTTGAAAATATGAAAATTAACTTCTAAAGAGATGTTATAGTTATGCTCTTACTATCGGAAAATAACTACACACTAAAGCTTCAAAATAGAGTAGAAAATAAGTAGTTGAAGACACTTCCAAAAGCAAAGAAAGAAATTAAACAAATCAAGTTAATCACTAAGAATGATTTCATTGATGCTTGATAAAAAGTTGTTACAAATTTTGTATGTCCATTACAAATCATGTTGTGCAGTAGGATACTCAAAAAAACCATGAGAAAAAGAGTCTTCACTTTCACAAAGAGGACATTGAAGAGAAATAACTCTTATATGTTTAAGATGAGTGTTAATAGAAAGACCTTGATAAATAAGATACCACAGAAAAGTATAAATTTTAGGAAAAGTAAAAGCTTTCCAAATATCTTTTACTTTTCTCATCCAAAATTGTGGTGATAATTACATATTCCAGACCTTATTGAATTTGTTACTAATAAAATCATTCTTTGTAATAATTTTGTATGCAACTTTTGTGTTAAAAGGAAAAACAAATCTACCATCCTTTCAAAAAATATCTAGAAAAGCTTAATACAAATTATGATCAACTTTAAATAAATTCTCAAGATCATAATTAATTTTTCAAAATCTCTTTTTCTTTCTTTCTATTCAAAATATAGAGGCTAGAAGCCTCCTTCCATATAATCCATCTATCATGCATACATACAAAGGAAACTATAGTGATACCAAACTTGCTCCAAGTGGTACACAATATAGATGAGTTAGTATTCCAAGCTCTTTCATTAGAAGGAAGTCACCATGGGCTAATTTGCTTAAGCATGTCTTCTTAAACTATATTATGATTATAATTTCAATGTTTAATAAGCTTGCTTCATGTCTTCCAAATTTGTTTAAGAATTGGAGAATTAAGGATAAAAATGGCTTGAGTAAAAATAAGATTATCAAGAAAGTTATTAGAAGACCAATTGTTATCATTTTTAGATTTATCTTGCATAAGTCCATATCTTTAAAAAAACATCCAAACATCATCTTCATCAATGTAATTTATAATTCATTTTGCTGTAATAAAAATACCCTTATTATAATAATTAATGAGGCCAAGACCTTCATCTTTCTTGCTACTAGTGCAAACAACCCAAGCAACTTTTTAAAAGCCTTATCTATGTTGCTTAGTAAACTAAAGAAATCAATGGATAATATGATCAATTCTATCATAAGAATTTTTAGAAGGAGGTCACCAACTAGAGTAATAAACATAAATTAATTAAAGCATCTATTTAATAACTAAAAATTTTGCATAAAGGGTGAGCTTTTTTCTTTTCCTTTATCAAGCTTCTTTATAATTTTATCAACCACATAATTCTACAAAATAGTAATATTAGGCTAAAAAAATGTATTCCTAAAATTTTAAAAACCAAATCTTTTTCAAGATTTTCCAAGGCTTTAGAGTAACCTACGCAGGAATATTATCATTACAATAAATAACAAGTTTTTGTAAATTAATACGAGAGCTAGATAACATACAATAATCTTTCACTCTAGATAATCAAATATTGATATGTTGCCAAAAATTATTGATCATAAAAAAAGAATCATTTATAAATTACATGTAAACAATTGCATAAATTGATCATCAATTGAAATTTCCTTAATAATATTCCTGTATAGATCATAATGCAAATTATGTGAACAAAAGTCTATAGTAATATTAAAAACATAAGGAGTTAGAGGACAACCTTGACAAATTGACTATTGAAGAGAAAAAGAGAAACTTAATCTAAAATTTGTAATAGCTTGAGCATTAGCATTAGTGAGTAGGTCACAGACATGATGAATAAAATATTCACTAAATCCTAGTTTATACAATAAGAAATGATGAAATTTCTTTTAATATGGTCATCAGCTTTAACATATTCTAACTTAATAAAAGTAATGTCTTGGTTAGTATCAAAAGCCCACTACATTCCTTCCTAAGTTGCAATAACATTATTTAAGATATGTGTGCCTTTAACAAAACCTATCTACTCAGGTTTGATGATATCTTCTATAACCTTCTAAATCTAACAAGTCATGCATTTAGCTAAAATTTTATAGTTATTAAGAAGAGTAATATGTCTCCAATTATCAATATGTTGAAGATATTTATTCTTAGGAAGAAGATGAATCACACTGTCATTAATATTTTTAACAAGAGAAACTTTTTTAATGGCTTCTTGGAAAACATGAAAAAGATTATTTCTAACAATGTCCCAATGCTTCTTAAAAAATCCCATTGGAAAATCATCAAATCCTGGGGCTTTACCATCAACTAAATTAAAAACAAGTATTTTGATTTTTTCCACTATAATTTTTGCTTCAAAAGAAATTTGGTGTGTTTTTGTTATAAGCTAAGGAATATGCATACTAGAGGCCTTAAAGGTTTCCTTACTAAAATATTTTGAGAAAATAATAGAACAAAAGGATTTTCTAAAAAGAATTGTTAATAGTCTCAACATCTATAATGATAAAATCATTTATATAAAGTGATTCTAGTTTAGGTACTTGATCCTTTTCTTTAAGAAATTTAATGTATCTCTTACAAGGTACATCTACAATATTAAACCAAGACAGGTGACATATAGTGAGAGGAACTTTTAGCTTTAAAAGCATCCCAACACTATTTAGCAAAATAGGTTCTAGCCAAGGATTTTTAAGTTTCAAGATCAAAGGGATTCTAGTCTAAAAATAGTTGCATTTTTTTTAACAAATTCTACAAGGTCTTATTCAACTTAATGCTTCCAATTCATAAATTTCTTTCCAAATTATCTTGTATAATTTCTGATTCTATAAGTAATTCATTGCTAGTTGTTAATCCAATGAATATCACTAGTAGGTTTTTCTTCTACATTCCATAAAAACTTCAAAATATTTTTTCATTGGGTCCTATGAACATATTAGCATTTATATGCATAAGCTTGTACTTTCAAAATTGGGAAGAATTAATTCTAAATAGAAAAATGCTAATAGAAAAATGATTTAACAATATAACATCTGTATGCACTTTTACTTTCTTTGTAGACTTCCAAAAAGAAACATTAAAGATTTAAAATCTATTAAGATGATAATAAATTCTATCATTTCTTTGTTGATAATTACACTAAGTATAATGCTTCTCATTTGAATGATGTGAGAATAAAGAGCTAACATTAGAAACAAGATATTTTTTCTTTTAAATTTTACCAATCTTCTTTTTCTTGAGCATGCATATTAGGAGGAAGATCACCAAGTTTATCTAAATGACTTTCAACCATACCGACATCACCTTCAATGATCTAAGAAACTTTAGGTGAAGATAGAATATATTTTCAAACCACTAATCAATCTTTAAATTATTAAGAGCATAAATATTACAAATCCAAAGTCTTATTTTTCACTGTGAAAAGTAATCCAAATAACTCTTTCCAAGGTTATCAAAGCCAAAATTCAAAACTTTTCCAATCCTATTTTTAATAACTAAAATAGCAACACCTCCTTTAGTAACTTCATGAGTAGTAGAAAAAACATTGTAGTTTTTTAAAATGCCTTTATAAACAAAAGTAATATCATGTACTAAAATCTTAATCTCTTGCAGGAAAAAAAAGTTTATAGATAATTATTAATTTGAAAATACTTGTTGTCAATCTTTGCTTTGGTCCTATTAAAAAGGCCCTAAACATTCTATGATAAAACCAACATTGAGATTTAGGGGAAAAGACCCCTATCCTTGAGTTTTCAAGCTTACCATTTATCTCACAATTTATGTCACTAATGGGTGACAATGCATTATCTAGTGAGAAAAAATTTATGTAGTGTTATAAGTTAAGAGGGAAGGAGATAACTTAAGTGTTTTTGAATTGAAATATGTATCCATAGCCCTCTTCTTTTTGCGATTCACTATGTGAAATCCATATGCATTTGCACTTTTATTGCTAGTCCTTGCTAAAATGTTTTTCTAAAAAAAGAATTTTCTTTAGATATCGAGAGTGTACTAGCATCTTCAAATTTAAAAGGATTAGTAAAAGCTTAAAAACTTATTAAAAAAGATTTCATTTATGCCTACTGAAAATTACTATTATTTTTCTTTTCTAAAAGTTATTGTTTCTTTTCCTCAGGAATAACTTTTTTATCAAGAATAGGATATTTTTCAATAACATGGCCTTCATGATGACAATAGCTACAACATCCTCGCAAATTATAATATGTAATTTTTTGGGAAAAGCATTGATTACCAATCTTAAGTTTTAATTGTGTCTTCCTTTGTCATAAATTAATCTCTATAAAATAACATGTGTCATGCACATCATCTAGTAATGTTTTTTATTCTTTTTAAGGATTTTTATTATGCTACTAATCATTTTGCTTTCAACACTTACAAAAATAAGAGAAATATTTTCTAATTTAATCTATTAAGAAATTTTAGAATAATCAAAAGAATAGAGGTCAAAATCCACTTTCCATTTTTAAGCAATAAAATATTTGTGTTGACCCATAAAACTTTAAGATCTAAGGATTCCTCAATTAATTTAGAATTAGCTAGTTTAATAGGTAAAAAAGATTTCAAAAAATAATAAGCACACAAAACATTAAATGCATAGTGTTCAAGGATAGCTTGAATCACTAGTATAAAATCCTTACTTAGATAAATAAATCCAATAATTTGTGGAAATATACAATGAAAAGTGATATCTTTTGATAGAGATTTATATAATAATTAGTTAAAAAAAAATCAAAAACTTTAGAATCCTTGATAGTCTCTACAGTCTTAGAGACATTAGTATTCTGCATCTTCAGATAATTCTTTGCCAAAAATATTTCTATCATAATAACTCCACAAGAAACCCTTGAGATTGACAAAATTTCAAATACTTTGCTTTGAACCCCAAAACTGGTAACTAATGCTAAGTTATAATGTTCTGAAATAACTCATATATTATTGTAAAGGCTTACCAAATCAATATACCTTTAAAGTGTCATATTGACTATATGTCCTATGATGTGCTTATAGTCATTATTTTAAGTTTTGATACTTCATCTTATTGTTACCTCCAAAATTTATGGTTATGATGTCAAAGGGTATCATAGTAGCACGGTAATAAGTAAACCTTCATAAGTTATTAGAGTGTTTCTTAATAGGCAATTTAGAGATTATTGCCCAACCTAGATTATTTACATCTATCTTTTGTTACATAAAATATTTCAAAAGAAGAAAAATAAGATATTAATGAAATTGAAACTAAAAAATTTTATAACATCTTATTACATCCATGTGGAGACTTTTAGTTTTTCATGTCCAAATTTTGACTATATATATCTCCAAGCCATATAACTAGCATAATATTTTGGTAGAACATAAGCAATAACAAAATGATGCCTCAAGTGCACAACTCAATTCAATTTGTTATAAACAAAAGAAAATGCTTAATAGTTAAACTATGCTCTAATTAACAAAAGGTTTATATGATCTTTTCTTGTTACATTTAATATTAGTTGTCCACTTTTTTGAGTCAAAATTTAATTTTTATGATATAAATTTACGGTTTGTCTAATAGATCCTTTGGATCTTCAAGTATAATAAAACATCATTTTTAGTTTTAGTTTCAATTAGCATGTAGAGAGCATTACATTTACATTTGTTAGACAAAATGTCTCTTGAGATTTAATCTTCGTATGACCTATTGAACTTCAAAGATCTATTCGGTAATATTGAACTTGTAAGTTATAAATTGATTTTCAATGAAAAGAAATGAACATACCTACAACAATTCTAAGTGTAGAATATGATGCTAATCCAAATCCCTTTATTACTTTGGTATAATACCAAAATGGAAGATGAAACCCCTATATCTTATCTTTTAAATGAATTTTCATTACAAACACTATTATAATAGGTCCAAAAGCTTTTATTTTAATTGGAAATTTCTTACGTTTGAGTGTGGTATGAATTAACCTCCTTCTTTAGATTTCCATTGGATAGGTTATAGTGTAATTTGTGCATAATCAGTCAAATATGCATGCATTTTATCAACTTGATAAATTAATTTAATAATATAAGTATTTTTTATTATTAAAAGTTTTTCAAAAAATGTTTTCCTATTCTTTTATGAAATATTTGTATTTTTTTAAAGATGATCAAGGTAAAGAAAACTTACAAATCAATCATTTATTCACTAGCTTTTTAAAGCTATAAAAAACTAGTTTTCTTAAAGCTTTTGGTTCATATCTTTTGTTGAAGGGTGATATTCTATAATATTTGTTTATTAAGGTTTTGACTAAACCATTCAAATATTCAAAAATATGTCTTTAAGTTCATTGTATTATACCTACAAATCACAAATATTAATTAACAAGTGGTAGCTTAAGTGGTTAGCTCATTATCTAATAAATATTTTTATATAGTTTACTTATAATCAAGTTGTTTTGGGCTCTAATATTTAATAAGATTGAACTTATAAGTTATAAATTAATTTTCAAAGAAAAGAAAAGTATAGAGCATACGTAGAAGGGTAGAATATGATGCTAATCGAAATTATTTTATTATTTTGGTACACTACCAAAATGAAAAATATATATCTATCTTATTTTGTAAAGGATTTTTCATTGGAGACACTATTTTATCAAGTCCAAAAACCATCATTCTAATTGAAAATAACTTATCTTTGAGTGTGGTGTGAATTAACCCCTTTAGATTTCCCTTGGATAGTTTGTTGTAAATTCATTCATAAGTAATTGAATGTGCATTCATTTTAACATCAACTTGATAAATTAATTTTATAATATAAGTATTTCTTATTATTATAGGTTATTCAAAAAAATTTCCAATTCTTCTACAAATATTTGTGCTTTTTTAAAGATGCTCATGCTAAAAAGAAACCCCTAGATTAGTCATTTATTTACTAGCTTTACAAAGCTCATAAACAATTATTTTTCTTAAAGCATCTTGTCCATATCTTTCATCAAAAGGTGGTATTCTATAAAACAAACAAGTAACATTAATTTATGGGTTTGTAGCATAGCCACTACCTACACAAGGGGCGAGAGGTTGGTGGGTGTTGGGGTGGAGAGAGGGATGCTATTGATNGTAACCTAGGGTTACTAGGCCAAGACTTGTACCACTAGGCTAATACCTTATTATTAGCTACCTACATAGTAAGGCAAATACTAACTAACAAGTAATCTATTTTTTTCAAAATAACAAGAATTAAGGTTCGTAGCACAACCTCTACCTATAAAGAAGGGTGCATGTGACCCACTATAAGAGTATCCCACTAGGCTACTCCATTAGCATATCTAGAGGCTAGATCAAATCTACAATATTTTCTTTTATAAGAGAAATTTTCAAAAAGAAAAAACATAAAATATTAAATATTTAAAATCCAAATAATTAGATAACAAATTATTAATCTATAACCTAATTAGATAACAAAACATTTTAGCCATATGACTTGCATTGTAAATGGTAGGTACAATCTTTGTAAGGGTTACTAAATATAAGCAAATTGTATAAAAGTCATTATCATCCTAAAATAAAATGTGTAATGTAAAGTTTTACAATTCAAGTCTTTCCATGAATATAATAAAATATTTAGTTTTAATTATTAAACTTATATAAACTCTCAACAATGTAAAACATGCTTCCGACCTTGAAAGTAAAATCTCAATCAAATATTTATTTCTAGAAATTTAAATGGAATAACTCTTTAAATAGATCTTTATATATTACTTGAGAAATGATCAAAAAATTTATTTTAAAAAAGAAAATAATAAAAATAAATACGCATATGTTTCTATTTTTTGTAGCTTACCATATTTGGTTAAAACAAATTTTTATAGGTGCAACATGAGAATAATGTAAAATAGCTTTAAACAATTCTTATAAACAACATTACATTACAACAAAATCTTCAATTAGCATGAAGAATAAGAGATAGAATAGTATGAGGTATGAAGATTGTTGGATTTGAAAGACATCAAAGAACAGTTATAAAGGTGGTGGTTGAGGAAGGGGGTATTTAAAAGAAAATTTTTATAAGTGCAACATGAGAACAAAGTAAAAATTCTCCAAGCATTGGATGATTGCCAAAAACAACATTACATTATAACAAAATTTTCAAGTAGCATAGAGAACAAGAAATGGAGAGTGGTGGAGTTGAAAGATATTAAAGAATAGTTGAAGAGGTAGTGGTTGGAGATATATTGGATATTTAAAACAAAAATTTTTGTAAGTGCAACATGAGAATAGGGAAACAAATCTAAGTGTCAAAGGATTGCTATAAACAATATTGCATTATAACAAATTTTCAAGGAGCATGAAGAATAAGAGACAGAGAAAAACATGAGGAATGAAGAGTGGTGTAGTTAACAGGGTAGTGGTTAAGGGTAGAGGTTAAGGGTAGAGTGAGTGTTTAAAAATAGATTTTTATAAGTGTAACATGAGAATAGAGAAACAACTTTAAGTATTAAAGGATTGCTATAAACAACATTACATTACAACAAAATTTTCATGTAACATGAAGAACAAGAGCAAAGAATAGCTTGAGGTAATGAATATCGATAGAGTGAAGGTATATTTAGAGACTAAGTGCAACATAAAAACAGAGTAAAACAATTCTAAGTATCAAGAAAATGATTGCTATAAACAACATTATATTACAAGAAAATTTTTAAGTAACATGAAGAATAAAATAGATTATATTGTGATGTATGAATATTACTGAAGGGAAGTTGAAAGATACCAAAGAATAGGTGATACTACCTTGACAATAATATAAACATGTAAACAAAAAGAAATTTTGTTTTACAGTAGTTTTATCTATGTTTAAGCCATATTTGAATTTTGAAAACTATATTTGTTTTCATTTTTTGTAATTGGAAAGAACACAATTAAACTTTTCCTTCAACAGGAATTAAATTAAACTACAAACCATTGCTTGGTGTTAAGCAAAGCGAGAGATATTTTCGTTCGTTGACCATATTTAGTTTTAAAAAGCAATTAATATGCAAGGCTTTTGAATCGAAATTGTATGAAGACAGAACTGATAGATTCGTCACCACATGTGCTTCAAATAGAATATTATAAAAGCCGTACTTTGAAGTCAGCTGTGTGGAATATCTGCAGCTTATCTTCTATAGTAGGAGTAACTTCCAGATCGGTCATTCCTCGTAAGATTGATGAAACAGGCGTTCGGGTGATGAGAAACGCTAATTACAGGCAACATGCACCTTACTTCTCACCGAACTCCAACAGAATTTGATATTTGAATTTATCGTGGCAAGACTTTGTCAGCATGTCCTAATCTTCATTATTCTCTGCTGTAAGATTGTCCAGAAGCGCCAGTAATCCATTGTGCATCGCCATTACCTCAGATGGCTCTGGCATTGCATTCTGCAAATTCCTGTGCTGCTGTGTGACATCCATGGCCTCTTTCGCTAAAGACGAAAATTTCGTGTTGTTAGAAAATTCATCCGCTGCTGCACTCTCTGGAACTTTTGGACTATCTTGTATCGCGTTACATTGAGACGTTATGCTCGTACGATGAAATTCTGCACCATTGAAAGCATCATCGGTGTTGTTGTCTTGCTCGGAACCGAGAGAAGAGCTCTTGTCATCCTGTTGCCTCGAGCACTTGTTCCAGGAAGACAGCAAATGGTTGCCGCTGTAGAGACTGTCCAGCTGCTCGAAATAAGGGCAACTCTTTGCACTGCGAGGCATCTTACGGTTTTCTCTGGTTTTCCTGAAGTATTTGTTGATGTTTTCCCATTTTTCCTTGCATCTTCTGGCGCCTCGATTTGGAAACCCTAATGCTGCCATGGCTATCGATATTTCCTCCCAGAGGCCGACCTTTACTCCCGGAGCTTGAAAGCGCGCATCCATCGCTGTACGGATGCGAATGAGAGCTTGAACTTCAGGTTCTGGCCATCTTCTGGAATTCTGATCGAACTGTTCGCCGTCGGTTACGGCACCGCCAATTGGATTCTGAATTTCCGAAGGAGCCGCCGATGACCGTATTTCTCCTGTAAACTGGCATGCCTGGCTTGATATTTTCTGCAACAAAGACACTATCGCAGCTTCTCTTGTGGAAGCTAGAGCCTGTTCCTTTGCTCGAATCTCAGCTTCTCTGGACAGTCTTTCCATCTGTTGTTGCTTCCATGATTCTTCCCGTTTGAGACGTTCTTCGTCGCGGCGTTTTATCTCCTCCATGAATCGATTATTCAAGGCCTCCTGACTCTCCAACAGCTTCTTCACCATATCTTCGAAGAAGATCTTCATGGAATCCAGCTGGCGTCCGTACGTTCGTTTTCTCTTTTTCTTGCTCACGAGTTGCTGGACTTTTTCGGTGTCTTCAGATGAGTCTTTTGGAACAGCGGCATCTGTAGATTGGAGGACGGTTTTGCAGATCGATCCTATCCCGTTGAAAGCCGTTTGTGGTGCAGCCAAGAATTCACAGTTTCTTCGAGATTCAAAGTGCTCCTCGCATGATTTTGCGTCTCTGTTGTAGCCTAGTTCGCGAAGCCTTCTGCAGCAGTCCAAGTAAGGCGGCGGAGAATTAGCTACAGCTGCGTAAGGCCATATACGTTTTCCATAATTTTTTTAGCCTGGGCGTTTATGTGGAAGCGCGTGGGAAGAAATAGTTTTTTTATTGAATGAACAGGTTCTGTTAGTGTTAACTCTGCACCGTTTTGCCTACGCGCAAAGTGGAAAACTGCAGAAATGCTAATTTAATCAGCTTACGATCTATCTATTATGTGTAATCTCCATTTTTTGTTAGATTCAGCATCCTAAATAACAAATTGGACATTTGAACATTTTCTGCAACATATCCGCAACGATTATTTGATCTCCTACACGATTTACTATTGGGCTTAACGAACTCAAAACGAAATTCAGCTTAAATTCCTGCGTATTGCGCTGAAAGGCTGCAACGTCAATTACGTTTCCGAAAAGGACGGAATCTAGGGTTTGTTAATGCTTTAGCAAGGAAGACAGCCCGCTACACAGTTTCATAGAAAGCATCAAAGTAAAACACCTAGTCGTTACTCCTCAGAAGCTCAAGGATTTAAGAGGGAACAGAGGCAAGTACAAAATTTAATTGCGGCATACCTGGAAACAGCCTCCCATGGGATGTTGTGGAAGCCTGATTCTCGGAACTCGAGATCCATGGCCGCCCTGATGCGAAGAAGCGCCAACGTCTCCTCTGGTTCCCATATGGCGCCACCGTAATGGTTGCCTTTCCCATGCGGCTTTTCTTCGTCCCCTGCTCCTCCAGCAATACTGGCGCGATCCACGAAAATCGATTGGTTCTCCGACGAATCATCCTCCAGGACCGGGTTCACTTGCGGCTGCTGATGAGGATAGCAGCGATCTTGATCCAAGTAAGAGAAGAAAGGATGCGGATAAAGGAGATTTTGCATGGGATAGTGCAGGTTTTGCTGAGGGAGAAGCAACCGAGCGTATGGATGCGCAGGGTTTCTGTCGCTCATCATCATTTGCTGAACCATTGCGTACTGCTCGCATCCGGCAGTCTGCATCTTTCCCAAAGCTTTCGTTCCTCCTATTTCTCCTGATGGCGCAACTTACAAGGAATCTTAGTATTGTTGTTGGTGGTGACTGGAAGTGGCCGTTACCTTCAGGTTGGTGCGGAGGATGAGGGCTAGTTCAAATTTGCACTGCACGCAGCGGCGTGGAAGGTGCGAATGTTCTTTTCCGAGTCCCAGCGGCTTGGACGGGGTCGGCATCGAGAGATCCTCAAGTAAATCACCGGAAGAAGGACAAATGCCGCAGCTGAGGCGGTGGATGCCTAATTCAGAGTACTCCAGGGCGTCCTCCAATCAAAATCCAAAACCCAAAGCAGAAACGGCAGGCAGAGATGCAGATCCAGAGGTCTTTTAAGTCTGGGGACCGAAAGCAGTTCAGATCCTGGCGCACTCCATCATAAATGGGCATGAATTAATGTGCTAACATGAGCTTCTGATCTTTCCATGGGCCAAAAGGAAATGCTATGAGCAGAAGCAGCAGACTAGCAGCAGCAGCAGGGCCTGGAACACGTTGAGGCTGTGGGATCTGACTGACGATGAGATAAATGGCACTTCTGGGCTCTCCTCTGGTTCTGCTTCTGCCACTGCTGCTGCACCTGCAGACTGCCACTGCTGCTGCAGTAGTTCTCGTCCCAGCAATGAATGCTATAAGCAGTTTCACCTGTCCGCCTGAGCCGTGACAGCCTCCGAAGGAAACGGGTCATGGAAGCCCATGTAGCCAAACACGTGGCTCTGCGTCGCCATAGCGGTCACAGGCACAGCATGGCCTTTTGCAGCCACCGCCAGGCTCGATTCCAGTCCACAATAAAATCATATGTGCAGGTACAGATTGAAGCACGGTGAGGTAATATCATAGGCAGCACCACTACTACTACTGGAGCCTCTTCTTTAAAAATTCCGGGCATATCTTGTGATGGAGGGCTGGAGCACTATTAGCCCTGTATTCCCTTCCGGTTTGACGGTGGTGCAGGAGGCCATTTTTTATGCTCGAAGCAGCATTGGATCCCCTGGAGACTCTGACGCCAACACACGCATGCCACGCCCTCATGTCGTCCGCGGTCAACTAGCAGCAGGACATCACATTAGACGCCAAGCTCTGCAAAACCATTCGGTGATGGATACTGTTTTTCGCATAAAAACAAGGAAGCCCTCGTAGCATTTGATTAAAATACCGGCAAAGTTGCATGAACATTCAAGTAGAGTATTATGAAATGTCACTGCTGTTGCCAGGCGCCACAGGATCGCCCGATTTTGACAGGGAATCCCACATCGCTCCCCTCCGCAGACAGAGTGGGGACGTTTTCCAGCGTCTTCATTCTCACACCAAACTTTCGTCCAACTGGCTGGGATTACGACGAGGTGCGTGTGATTATTCCCTTTCATTTACAGTAAAATTGTGTTCACCCACTTTTAAGATGCCAATCATTCCTGATATGTTCAGCCATTCCCTTTAATAAAACTAAAGGCCCTTGTACCAAATATTTGTCACCGGAGCCTTTTGGTAACCTTTTGCTTTTCAATTATTATAGCCCAGGCTTCAACATTTACAGCAACGCAATGCAATCTGATTACATCCCAGGAATACTGTAGTTGCTGCAGCAGCAATGTGGTTGCATGCATCAATCAATGATCCATCCATGCACTCATAGGTACGTGTCCGTAAATACAGTCATATAAAAAGCTACGTAAATTGTAAGAGACATACTTTTACTTCCATGGTTCAGGATGTAACGACTAGGTGTTTTACTTTGATGGGATTACCAAACGCTAATTTTATGTGTTCGCAGTCAAACTCGAGCAGGATAGGATGTTAACTTTGCATTCAAAATGCGGATCTGGAGTGAGACTAAGGAGGTACGATTCGCCATTGTCTTAGCCCCTTTTTACGTGAATACGTAAAGCATTTTATGTTCAAAGAAATACAAATCTGTGTTGCTACTGGTTGGCTGAACAATGAAATTACTTTACCAAATTGCAGTGTGAGAGAAGCTTTATATATTTGATTATTTGTTGGTTCATGTTTTTTACCTGGTTAGAGACCAGCATTAAACTTAAGCACCGTATCATAGGGACAAAGCCCATGATGCAAGTTAAATACAACAGCAGCCATGCTTTGAAAATGGAAGAGACTAGTTACTTGGAGTTGAAATTGGGAGATGAATTGGTATGCTACCAACCTGCGGGATTTGTCTTCCAGAAAGATATTGCATAGTCTTATTTACTTATAAGCCCGTAGGAAACAATAGAACTTGATTCTTTTTATGTTAAAAAAAGAGCGGCTCCTTTTTCTAACTTACAGCTCTATAAATAAGCCATGTCAGTAGAAAATGTACTGCAAAAAATGTACTGCAAATTCTAATTTATATGTTTACATTTACTTGATTCAATAGATCCATGGTTTTACTAACGTAAGAAAAATAATTATTACCATTTTTATAAGGATTATATTGTATGATATGTACATGTTTTTAATAAAGAGATTTTCTAAAATGTAACAGCACGGTAATTTGTACCGGAGATGTTACTTGTATACAGTTAACAACTTTTCGTGAAACATGAAGACATAGATCATCTTCATTTTCTTCGCATTTCCTTTTAATGTGATAACGAGATAGACATACACCAGGTCATGGATGCATTAAGGCATTGCTCACTGGAACCTGAAATTTATTATTATTATTATTATTTTGGGTAGAGTGTTAGAATTCTGAAATAATTGTAATATAGGTACAATTGACAAACTGGATTATTAAAACCAATGAACTATCACTAATATCCAATAAAAAGGCTTCTGTGTAACAAAGACTCACCTCAAGTTTCCATAAGTTGTTAAACCTTTGTATTTAATCATTTTCAATATTGTTAGTGTTTTGTTTACTAGTAAAAATCTTAAAATGAGCTTCCTCTTTGTCAAACCACTGTTGAGCTTTTGCAATAGAAAATTGCAACATTTTAATATTACCTAGCCAAACTTAATTATCTTTAAAATAAGGTAAGAATTGAAATGAAGATCCCAAGAAGGCAACCAAAAAATTTGTAATATAAAGAATTCCTTTGTTGTTTAATTCAATCANGATAAAAATCATATACCTCAATCTTACTTAACCATACAACCGTGAAAATACAAGGAAGTTTGGGAAGACAACGATTGATTAACCCTGAGTGTTCCATTAAGGTGTGTAAGCACTTAGTCCTTGGAGTTTGACTGTATCGTGCATAAAACACTTGTATTTGTATGGTTGAGTGTAGGGGTACCTCACCACTAAATCAATAAGCAACTAAAGTAACAAGTCTTCTATAACAAAGTACTTACTAGACAAAAATCTATTTAATGGGATTCCAAGAATGTTAGGGAGTATACTAATGTAAATAGGAATTGATCTTTTGGCAAGCTGACCAAATTCATTAAAGCATAACTAATCCCCAAATTTAATTTTGGCAAAAGTAATAACCCAATTTTTTGTTTGATAATTAAACCAATTTTTTTAATTAGTTGGAAAATCAAATTTAATTTGGTGTCTAATAAGAATTTTTTACCTTTCATCACTTTGTAAAGCTCTTAAAATCCATTTGGTACCAAGCCAAGGTGAAGGAAAACTCAAATGTGATATCCCCTTCATAGATATCAAGGAGTAATGATGATTCTTCATTGATAACTCAAATAATGTACTTAAAGAAAATAAAAAAAAACACTTCAATGTAATAGAAAAATGACCTTTATGAATAATTAGTATGGTAGGGACAAATGTTGAGATACAGAGCCTAAGGTTGTCTTCTTGTGACATCTAGGGCCTTTAGAGACAATCCAACACTACCTCCATGGTTAGGCCCTAAGATTGAAAGGGTGATCAATCCCATTTTATCCCACTTCACTTGAATCTCATTACTTATCATTGTTGGTTTCACATCTCTATGTTGGCATGACCACTAAGTTCCCAACCTTAAATGCTATAGGTCAAGCCCCCAAAGGGTACTATGAATGATTACAACTACTCGTAATGAGGCATCTCTTCATTTAAAGGTTAATCACATAGTTAACATGTTACAATACAACTTTACTCTATAATTAAGAAGAAGACATTACAATCTATCCCCCTTAAGAATCTTTCTCATCCTCAAGCTCTTTTCAGTATCTAGATACTTTCCATTTATATTATCCATTTGCTCCTCATCCTCAATTCCATCATTATCATCAACATAAATCATATATATTGGTTTACAAAAACTTATTTAATTTAATAATTAACTTTATTAATTATCATTTTATTCAAAGAGATGAGGATAAGAGTTTAGAATGAACTTTCTATTTTCCCAGGTCTCTTAGTCATCGTTAGATCTTTGAACATATACTTCCATAATGGATTTATTTCAAAGTTTCTTCATTCTTTGATCCTTGATAGTTATAGATTTTAATTCAAAACTCACATTTTATTTCAAGGATAGATTGTTCCAATTTAGTATATAAGGAACATCATTTTTATGGAATTTATCTAATAGGTTGGCATCAAAGATAGGATGGATTGTTAAGTTCACTAGGAAGCATAGTTGATATACCACTTCATCAATTCATTTAGAAATTTAGAAGGGGTTATGGTATCAAGGGGCCAACTTGGAGTATTTTCCTAATTTTAGGGAACTTCTTGTTGGCTTAACCCTTAACAATACTTGGTCACCTATATAGAGTTCCTTCTTTAGGTGATATTACTCAATGTATCCTTTGTATTTATCTTGTACTACTTGAAAGTTTTGTTTTACTTTTATGATAATGTTTTTCATAATATTTAATTTCTCCTCTTTCCATTCTATTCTCAAGGTAGGATCAACCTAAGTTAATGGTGTTCGATAATTTTTCCCATACACAGTTGATGAGTGGCGAGGTACCCCTACACTCAACCATATGAAACAAGCATTCTCACGCGTGATCCGGTTGAACTCCGCAGATGGACTAGTTGTGGCACCTAGATAGTTATCCTTAGGTCGCAGTTCGCTGTCTTCCCACCTGGACTAGTATTTATATTTGTCACGTATGGTTTAGTCCAGAGTGAGGTGTATGATGTGTTCCTAATCTATGCTACTCCTAAAGGCAGTGGAAAATAATATTTAACTAAGCTAAGCTAAGAGGAAAAGGGTAAGAGAATCTAATCTAGCCTAAGTGCGATGAGCAATCGATTCCTTGATCAACCGTACACATCTTGGACCTCATGCACGACTACCACTGGGATTACCAAGCGTAGATCCTAGGTACACCACTGGGATTACCAAGCATAGATCCTAGATATGCCACTGGGCTACCAAGTAGTCACACTTAAATGCTCGAATCAAGTCGTACTTGTTCCGCGTTCTAGGAGTTTACGGGTGAGAGAGAAAGCAGTAAAGAACATTAAATAAATAAAAAACAAATAAATAACAAAGTGAATGCTGCAATGATGAAGTAATCTTGATCTTTATTGTCGGTCATGTGCGTGCCCAAGTACGTCACACTCGAATAAAGACATCGTACAATTACATTCACCACACTGCGGGTAGACACGGGAAAAATAATCTAACTTTGGAGGGATCAAACTGCCAAAGCTTCGCTACTTCTAACTCCTTATTACCTAACAAGGGAGATCCACCTCTTATTTATAGATATGGCGACGGACTGTGCTATCGCGTACCCGATATCGTAGGGAAAACGCGATATCGCGGGGGATGCGATATCGTGTACGCGATATTGTGGCCTATGCGAATCATGTCTTATCATACCCCCACGATTGAATAAAAACTCGTCCTTGAGTTACAAGGAGAAAAAGCTTCATTGATTACACAGTGGATAGGTCTAAGATTATTAATTGGAAAAACAAAAAAGGAAATGATTCCACAGTGTGGGAAGACACAACACAGAAAAAATGCTACACTACAAAAAATGGAACTCATGTAGTTCTTGGTGGCGGTGGCTCCTCCATGGGTGCTTTCCCTTTGTCACGTGCTCCAAGCTTTGAAGGTTAACGATGCTGAAGAATGGCCTGGAGCTTCTCCTCTTCATTTTGAGGGTCCTGTGCCATCCATGCTAATGTTTCGATGTTTGATGGAGTCGGCACTTCCCACGGATAGGGTAGTTGCCGGAACATCTGATTAGCTTTCACATACCATGCCGCAAACACCCATCGTTCATCTTCATAGGCTCTGGCTTTGTCTTTGTATTTGTGAAGCTCTGTTAGTCGTCAAGCCAAGCCGGTTGCAACATCTTTCTGTCCCTGGTAGCTTTCTTTTACCATCGCAAGTTCAGAATTTGCGACATCTAGTTTGGCCAGCTTCTTGTGCTCTGCAAATTCTGCTTCATATTTGATATGGGTGGAAGCCACCTGCTACTCGAGCTCTGACCTCGGGCATCTTGCTGTTAACATGGCCAGGTTGGCATATCTAAGGTTTGCCAACTCCATGTATTTGGTTAAGTCTTGGATCTGTAGGTCCTAGTTCTTAATTTCTGCTTGGTGGGGGAAGGCGTAAGTGTCCAATATGGCCCTCTAATCAGTGTGTTGAGCACTGATGTTGTTGATTTCAGCCTTGGCCATATGGATCTCCTTCTCCAGGATTTGTTTGTACATCCCCACCTGATCACGAAAATGCTCCTTCAGCTTCTCGTGTCGTTTAGCCTGATTCTGCCACGCACTTATCTTGATGGCTGATTTTTGGCGAATAGCGCGTACCTCCTCCATTGAGAGGGTTTGATTTTCCTTGGCTAAATGACTTACATCTTGGTTGACCCGAATGAACTGTTCTCGTAACTGATGAAAGTGTTCATCGAGAATGTTCTTTTGTTTCTCCATAGAAGTCAACCGAAGGTTATCTGCAACCAACTGCTTATTCTCTTCTTCTAAGGCCTTGAGTGCCTTAAGATGCGCATGCGTTTGCGCTTGTGCTGTGGAGGCATCCCAAGTGGCCATTTTCTTTTCTTCTGCCACCTTCTTATTTTCTGCAATTAGCTTTGTTAATTGCTCAGTTTTGAAATTTTCTAGTTGGTCTGCGGGAACGAATTGTAGAGGATCCCGCTATGCTACTTGTAAAGCTACGAGCTGCTCTTGTAGTTTCTGCACTTTGGCTTCAGCATGCTCTGCCCTTACTTCGGATATGACCAACTTCCCCTTGGTGGAAATGAGGTCTAATTGAATTTTCGTTACATCCTAGGGGATGTCAAACAAGGATGTCAGAACTTGCCCTGTTTGTAGCAATCGATCTAGCGCATCCTCATGTTTCGCAGGAGTCATTGAGGTTCCGGCAAGAGTTTGAGCATCTCGTGCTCCTGAAAGATCTGCCAGTGGCACAACAGGTATGTTAAAGGATTCTTTGATGTGGTCAGCGACCACTTTAGCAGCTCCTATGGCATCCTAGTGTTGCATGACCACCACAGTGGCCCCTTCACCAGTCTCTAACTGCACTTGAAAAGATGCCGTGTTTCCAGAGATCTGTTGTGACCATCTGCTTTCCCCTCCTCCTGTTTGGATGGATAATTCACCCCTTGTGCGATCTAACGAAATAGTAGGCTGGTCGGCATCATCGATGACGTGGAAGAGGTTCGCATCATCACAACTTCGCCAACTAACTGTCTCGGCGATGGCCCTAAGATGGCTCATCGATGGTCTGTAGTGTTGCCACAGCGGTGGCTGATCCTGGCCTGTGTTGGGTCCCGCTTCTTGTTGTGGGCTGGGACCTATGGCTGGAGGTTGACTGGGTCCTGCAAGTTAAGTTGCAGGTGATCCAGTCATCTTTTCTTCTTCTTCATCTGGTCCCAACTCTTCACCAGTGCTCTTTCTTGGAGCTAGCGCCTTTAATAACTCAGCATAAGAAGCATTCTGGGCCTTTCGGAAGACATCATTTGTGTATCCTTGAATACCAGCCCATCGGCACAGTTTCCTGATAAGGTAGGGAAAAGGCAGTGCCATCTTCTCTAACTTCTGTTCTTCAAATTGCCTTAGGATCTTCATTAAATATAGATGGGGAAGGTTAGCATTAACCTTTTTCATCAACACTACACATCCCCTAGCTGCATACGTAGATATTCTTTTCAAACCTTTTGTGGGGAAGAGGTGATAGGTTCCGATTTTGAAATAAACCTTCTCTTCCATCATCAATTCTCCAAAATTTTTATCTCTGCCATAAGCCTTCTCTAACCAATCCTTTCGCACATCAGGGTCTGATCAGGTAGATAACCGGGCAACATGGGGGCCTGAATTCGGAAGGTTTAACACCCAAAATTGCCTGCACAGAAAATTCTACTGTCACACCACAAATGTTAACCGTGGTGCCTTGCTCCTTATTGTGCCAAAATAGGTACGTTTCACCTAGGTACCAAGCACCACACTCAAAGAGGACAGGCCATAAGGGAGACCCCTTGAGGTGATCCCTAACAGCCTTAGGAGCGAACTCTACAAAAGATTTGAAGTTTAGCTCCACAATCATGGCAGCGAATGTGGACTTCTCATGGATAGCCTGAACACACTCCGAGGGCAACGTGAGTTGTTGTCCCGGTTTAGGTGCAGCAGCAACTCCTCTTTCTGCCTGCCTAGACCGTCTGGTAGGAGGTTCTTCTTGATGGATGCTGAATGATTGCACCTCTTGTTCTGCATGTTGTCCGTCAGGGACCTGTCTTCTGCCTCTCCGAGGTTGTTTCGCTCCACCTTGAATAGAAGCCTCTTGCTGTGCATGTTTCAGGGCCATCTGCAATCACACGGGCCAAACATTAGTAAGGTTGTTTTCAAAGTCAAGTTATACCTTACTACATGCCTTTAATTAAAGATCTTATGTTATTGTGTGATCGTGCCCAAAAATTATAATAATGGATCCTATGACTTAGGTGGATTTCATTTTAATCACCCGGCATACCTAAGGTCATATGATTTTTGGCACAATTTTTCTAACTGTTAGTGTTAATTACCCTAATTGATGTCCTTTGGGTGATGATAAATTTCAAGAAAGTTGGGCACTTTTCAGCAAGTGCCTCTCCCCCACGACTAAATTAAACACTCCAAGTTCAAGCAGGTTCAAACGGAATTAAAATCAGAGCACCAATGAGCGAGATATGAGTGAAAAAACGAGGGTCACGCAATCGCAAGTTGTAGAGAAAAATTTCAAAAATTCGCCCCATGTAAATGGCAAAATGATGCTAAGTGTTGCGGCGGGGGTGTCCTATTTATAGGAAAATAGGACATGATATCGCGTATGGTACATCGCGTACGCGATATCTCGTCCCCAGTGATGTGGGACACATGAAAAATACCGAATGTTTAATGATTTTCTTGAAATTAATGGTGTAAATTGAGGACATTGTCAAGTATTAAGATATCCTAGGGTAATTTCATTAATTCGAGAGGC